>PPHD01019434.1:0-14104 GCA_002909625.1 Bambusicola thoracicus | reverse complement strand
AAACATCAGATACTGTTCTTAATTTTAGGCAGAAAACTATTTCAAATCACAAGACGTAATTCCCACCTGTTGTGTTTTGGTTTGTTTTTATTTTATTTATTTCTCAAAAGAAGCATGGCCAGCAGGTTGAGGGAGGTGATCCTGCCCCTCTGCTCTGTTCTGGTGTGACATCACCTGGAGTACTGCATCCAGATGTGGAATCCTCAGTGCAGGAGAGACATAGACTCTATAGGGCCACAAAAATTATCTATGGAATGTAACACCTCTCCTACGAGGACAGGTTGAGAGAAGTGGGGCTGTTCAGCCTGGAGAAGAGAAGGCTGTGAGGTGACCTGATAGTGGCCTTTCAGTATCTAAAGGGGAGCTACAGGAAAGAAGGGGACAGACTCTTTGGCAGGGTCTGTTGTGGCAGAATGAGGGGAAATGGTTTCAAGCTCAAAGAGGGCAGGTTTAGGTTAGATAGAAGGAAAAAAATTTCAGTGAGAGTGACGAGGCACTGAAACTTGCTGCTTAGTGATGTGGTTGATGCCGTCTCCCTGGAGACTTTCAAGGCGAGGCTGGGTAAGGTCCTGGGCAACCTGATCTACCTGTGGTGTCCCTGTTCACTGCAGGGGAGTTGGACTAGATGGCCCTCAGAGGTCCCTTCCAAGTCTAAGGATTCTATGATTTCTTTACGATGCAATGAACCATTGCTGCTCCAGTCTCCCCTTGTTACTGAATTGGGCATACTGCCTCTACAGAACACTTACCTTGTCTTCAGTGCATTGAGATATTTTCTGTGTCTGGGAGTAATCCTTCAGAGAATGGAACCCACCGTTGTTTTGATTACCAAACTCTTCTCTGGCCAAAAGAATCAAGATTGTTATACTCAGAGTGTTTTCATATCTGGAAGTGTTTTTATTCCATTATTCAAGTAACTGTAAAAATGTTACAAGGACATATTAAAAACATCAAAGAGGTATTACAAGCTAAGGGCATTTAGAATTAAAACAAACTTTTAAAAGGCTGCTGAACCATTTGATGTTGAAGGAGCATTGTCTGGGATCCCAACGAGAGAAAGTCCAGCTACAGGACTGATAGGAGCACAGCACAGTTCCTTCCTGGCACAGCAATCTCCATTTTCTTCCAAAGGAAACCAGGGCTTGCTGAGATACAATAATCACCCCATTCTTACAGTTTCATAGCGGACTCTTGGCTAAGAGTGCACAAGTAGGGAACAAGTTCAGGAATTTATGTGCCCTGTTGTGTGCAGATACTGCTTGTAAGAAGCACTGTAAGAGATTTGTGCTAGAGGTTCACATGGTTCTGTTTCATTTTCCAGATGCATTGCAAGCTCATTAATGATTCTGAAACTTGACTTAATGCAGAATTTCCCTCTTGCTCCAAAGCTGAGTGATGTTGAATGCATTCATTTTAATGTCAAAAAAGTGCATTTGAAACTGATTTAAAAAAAAAAAAAAAAAAAACAAGAAAAAGGGAAAAAAAACCCTTTTCCTCAAAGATTACTTCAGACAAAATCTTGCCTTAGAAGTTGTCATGTGACACAAAAATGCTAAAAATTGTGAAACTACTGATCCACATTCTCTCCCAAATCATATTTACTGTTACAAAGACAGGAGATTTCAGCAAAAGAATTAGGAGTGGGAGAATTTCTGAGTTACAATTGAATAAAAGTGAAAGACTATCACTTCTAAGGGTGACACAATTGTCTAGTTGCCCTCTGACTTTTTCAATGAGTGATTTCCATTTCCTATGCTCTGATGGCATGGTATTTGTAAGGAATTGCAATTAAAATCTCTCATTTTGCTCAGTCCAGAAGTCTGAACCTTCAATTAGCATAATAAAAATTATGGTTATGAAACCAAGCTGTTGATTACTTGCAGCAGTGAGTATCCTGATGCCAATTCTAAGAAGAGTATGGATTGTTAATTGGGAAATTAGAGAAATTTCAAAAATCTCATTGTTCTGCCATTATGTTTCATCCCTATAGAAAAATGTCAGAGAGTAGGATTCAGCCCTAAAAATGTTGTTTAATTGATGATGACTGTGGGATCCTTAGATATGAGCTATAATCTTATATTCTGGAATGTCCATGGCCTGAAGAATACACACTTATAGAAATGACTCCTGATCCAGTTCCTTTAATGTGTGATTTGTTACTGTTTGAGGCAGAACCGGTGAAAGAGAAGTCACAGTCCCAGATTCAAGTTCATGTCTGCCAGTAGTAAATTGTAACGCTATTTGGCCTGTTGGATGTAGTTCCAAAACTGATAGATCAGGGCACAAAAACTGATGAACACAAACTGTCATGCATGCATAAAGGAGATAGATTGCTTTCTCACATGCCACATTTTCTTTTCACCAACATTAATTTTTCCTTTTAAAGTTTTTATTATTGTTGGAACCTGCCGTGTTCTCCCAATAAAAAGAACTGTTTTGACCCAGTAAAGCAGCCTATGGAAGATTAACTTGGATAGGTTTCACAGAATCACAGAATGGCTTTGGTTGGAAGGGACTTTAAAGACCATTCAGCTCCAACCTCCTGCCATGGGCAGGGCTGCCCCCCACCAGCTCAGGCTGTCCAGGGCCGCATCCAACCTGGCCTTGAACACCTTCAAGGATGGGCCATTCACAATCTCTCTGGTTAGCCTGTTCCAGAACTTCAGTGAAAAACTTCCCTGACACCTAATCTAAACTTTCATTTAGTTTGAAACCCTGCTTATTATGCATAGAGCTGGCAGCCAGGACTCTTAGCCAGGCAGAAGCCCTGTCTTTTAGCTGAAGTGACTTCTGTCATCTGAAGTCATCAGACTTGTTTTAATTCATTATTCTGTCAATATTCTAAAAAGATCTCACTGCTGCACTGCCCAAGTAGCAGTGAGACCACTGTAAATTTTACCAACAACTCCAAATTCTGCTCAGACTTACCTTCACACGTTATCTTTTTAGAAGAAGTTGTTATCCCACTGATTCTGAAAGGAATGCTTTCTGAAGTCGTAGAATCATAGAATCACCAAGGTTGGAAAAGACCCACAGGATCACCCTGTCCAACCATCCACCCATCACCAATGGTTCTCGCTAAACCATGTCCCTCAGAAATGTCCAGTCATTCCTTGAACACCTCCAGGGTCGGTGACTCCACCACCTCCCTGGGTGAGTCAAAGCTGGTTCCTTTTTTTTTTTCTTTTTTTCCCAAGGATATTAGACAAAGATAATCTGCTTTCATCTGGCAGTAGTCCTTATTTGAAAGGCTTTTCTTTGGTAGTACTTTCCGTCTGGCACTCAGACATAGTGCAATAACTTTTGAAGGAGAACCCTATCTCTTCTGAGTCCCCAGGTCCTGTCTTTTGCCAAAGGTGAACTTCTGAGTGATTCCTTCTTTCTCCTCCAAGTAAAATCTCTTCTCCCTCTTGCTCCATTTTTCCCTTAGTTTCTTGATTTGATAAAGCCAGCAAATGCTGGTTGTGATATTCACTTTGTGGTCTGTTTAGGCCCTTTCAAGGATGCACTGAAAACTGTTAGCATGTGTTACGTATGGCACCACACATTTAACAAATGTCAGTGGCTTTTCAAGCCAGCTTCTTAGAGATACATCAGTGTCCTTGAAGAGAGGTCCTGTTGATTAGTAAGAAACCTTCAAGTGTTGCGTGTCTAACTGTCCTGCTATGCCCATGGCATTAATTTTTTATTCTTGTTGTTCAGAGAATATCTGTAACTAAGCAAAATGCACTTCTGATATAAAAAAAAAAATGTAGCAGTGGTTAGACAGATGGCACCTGATCATTTCAGGCTTTTATGCTAAGGAAATAACATGCTTGCAATACATATAGCTAAGTTAATTATTATTAAAATAATTTGTTTTGAATTTCTAATCCCTCTGAAACCTAATAGGGAAAGTATCTTGTGATGAACGTCTAGCAGATTGCATTTAGTAATTAATAAATTGATATACAGTATGTGCTTTTTAGCAGGCTGCCATCTGTTCTTTCTCCTCACTGGGGACAACACTTATCCAATAATTGTCACACAGTCAGGGTGGTATAAACAGACACCATTTAGAACCTCAAATAATTTTTTTTTTAAAATATCTGATAATACTACTGATTTATTTTAATGTACTTTAATATGACTGCAGGAGCTTGATGGTGATTAACATCCTGGATAGGAGGTAACATCATGTCTTTTAGGCATATTTCTATAACGGGTAGTGATTTAGAGAGATGTAAGTGCTGATTCCATCACACGGTTTGTCACCGAGTATCACTGCTACTTCCAACAGCTCTATTTATTTCTGACGTCCTATACTCAGTAGGTAAAATTAACACCAAACTAAAACTTCCAAGAATTACCATGATTTCACCAAAGGTTCAACAACACAGAGACAAAGAGCTTGCATGTTCTGGTGTTGTATCAGTGAGAACCTGCCTTTAGCAGGGATTTTAGAGGGGCTACTGCTTGTTCACAGTGATGCAGGGATCTGAGGGTCAGAAGGACAGATTCTTCTTGGCTCTCGTGCAGGATGACAGATAAGAAATGAGAGCGGGTTCTTCTTATGCGGCCTCTTAGGGCTCACAGAACTACGTTTGGCATCTTTATGAAATTGCAGGACATCTTCTTTGACATCTAGTGACTTTCCTGTCCTTACCATTTTCTATCATCTTCCACTTGTGCATAATTTCTCTAGTGCTTATGCCAAAGCTGTTGTGTCTTTGGAAGAAAAGGAGTTTGGCCCTATTTGAAGAAAGACAGTGGAATGAATTGGTGTTTATATTCTCTAGTCAGAGGGCCTTGCAGTGAGAGCTGATCCAGCTCATGCTAGTTTTCCCCACTGTTATCCATAGCATCATTAGGCACAGAAGTTATAATTGTCAAACATGTACAATACCTGAGACACAAGGGCAGTGGTGGTAGGGAGTCTTGCAGTACGTGGCCTTGAGTCATTCGCTTCTGCACATCCTCAAGTTCTGCACACACTGTCATTATAATAATCACTCTACAAACATTGCTGTGTCTGGGCTGCGATTAAGATATCAACTTCAAACTCAACCTCTTCAAGCACCTTACAGATAAATAGCCCAGACATCATTTTATTAAATCTGCAATGCCAAAAATTGAATTTCAAAGGCTGGAGTCTTTCCTGGAGCACGCTTACAGCTGCACCATGTTGTCTGAACTGCACAGCAAGGTGTAGCTTGGACTACCAAGCTAGGCTTTGCTCCTGATCCAGCTGGCAAATGATACTTCTGCATAAGAGCCAGCAGCTTGGTCTAGATTGATCAAGAAACTGCTTGCCAGAGATTTGGGATGGCTAAAACTAGTTGTTGCACTTGCTTTAAAGGTAAACTTACAGACAAAAGAGCAAGTTTGCACCCTTGTTTTAAATTACGAGAATAATCTCCATTTTAACTAGTCTGTCATTATTGCTGCCCTAAGAATTAATGGAAGAGAGGTTAAGTTACTGAACAGTTGAATGAACTTCCACCCATAGCACGTGATGCTGTGGACTGTAGTTAGGAGAGGAATTTTCAGTGCTAGCCATCCAAGGGGATTAGTATGACTTCAGAAGGTATCTTAAGGATACAGAATAGGATCTACTGTGGTCCTTCCTATTTTTCCCGAATCATTTTGATTTTAGTTGTCTTCCATGAGGAAGCACACCAGTAAAAAATCTCTGTACTCCAAATACAGGTAGGAATTGATTTTTAGGGGATCTTCCACAGACCTGGGAGTTGTTGCATAGATACATGGCTATGGAGCAGCCACAGCTCTCCACGGGCTCCCTCCATTTCACTGTGAGCAGAGATAAATACATGATAGCTAAGCTCTCTTTCCTGCCTGGGGGCAGTCCAAACTTCACATTGACACAGATCAATACTTTTTCTTCCAACCAGAGGTATTACAATCGTAGGAACACACAAATGAGTTGCCAAGGGAAGCAATTTACTGCTGGCCAGTTCTTCCAGAGCAATTGTCCATTTGCAGGCTCCTGAGGTAGAGCTGGCCAACTTCTGCAGGGAAATAATGACTGAAGGAGAAGTGTTAGCGAGCAGTGCAGCTCAGACAGACAACTGGGAGTCACAGATCCCATCCTTGTGCCTCATTTCTTTCAAGGACAGAGTATTAATGAGGTGCTGACCTGAAACACTAAAGGAAGCTGAAAAGAGAGGGAAAATGAGCTTTCACTCAACATGAAATTAAGATGTCAAGAGCAGAATTAATCAAGATACCAAAGAAAGTGAGGAGAAGAAATTTTGTAATCATCTATACATCAACATTAGAAGCCTGCATAATAAACAAGAAGAACTTGAATTGCTCGTTTGGGAACATATTTTGACCTAATTGGTATTACTGAAACCTGCTGGGAAGATTTGATTGATTGGAATATTAAAATTAATGGCTATAACCTATTTAGGAACAATCAAATATGGAGAAGAAAGGAGAAGGGAGAGGCAATCTGTCAAGAGGTGCATTGCCAATCTGGAGACACTCACAACAGAGAAACTATTGCCCTCAAATATTAATGGGTGAACTTATTTGAGCAGCACACAAGTTGGGTACAGAATGTGTCTGCTACCTATTCAGGCTGAAAAGACAATTATTGTTTATTCTGTTATTGATGGGATACGTTGCATTTTCTTGAAGGACTTCAATCTGAATTATACACAGTTTTTCATGCTGCTGGTACATCATGCAGCTAGTAATGAAAGAAGCTTCTAAAAATTACAGAGGACCATTGACTAACATGGAAATGTTGCATCCAGATGCATTCATCTGTATTACACTTCATCTTGACAGGTGTAAATTAACAGTACCTGAGGTGCAGGTAGTTGTGATTTGCACGTATTTATTACATGCAAACAGGATAAAGTACAGATAAATAACTCTATATGCACTAGGATCTGCATGTTCTAATCAAGAAAAGAAGAGCACACTTTTCTAAAACAAGAAAAAAAATTAAAGAAGATAGAGCAAGCCATTTTAGCAGAGAGGGAGAGATCTTCACACTGAATAGCATATAGAAACAATTACCTAGTAGTTGTGGATTGCTGTTTATGAACACTGAAATGCTAATAGTGCAGCAAAAGTGCTCTGTAAGGCATTCTGGTTGTATTTCAAGTGAAGTCAGATAGTTTATATAGGAAATGATGAAATGTTTTCCATCCTAGCAGTACAGCAGAAGGTTACTAAGCACCAAATGTCAAAGGCAGATGTTTTGTAATCTGCAGATCTGTCTGGTTTGCACCTAAAAGCCTCAAAAATGACTGATAAAGAATTCTGTGGGCTAATCGTATCTTTATTTTTTCTCATTAGAACAATGAGAAGTAATGTACAGTTGTTTTGAGAAAAGATAAATGTTATGATCTGGAGAGCTGTAGCCTCTCATATAGGCATCTGTCAGAAGCAAAGCAATAGAATAGAAAGTGGAAGAATCAACTGAAAATAGAATTAAGGGGGGAGAGGGTGACACTTTTTTTTAATGACAGTCATCAGGGGTTCCTGGTAAATAAAATCTATCCATCCACTTACTTTTTCAAAAAAGAAATTTGTATAAAGTAGTGGTTTTGAGGTGCACCACTGCAATCAAAGGCAATATCTCACACGAGTCTAAGTAAATAGAGGGCAAAAAATCCACACAGTGCACATCTAATGTAAGTCAGTAAATCATTAAATGTTAAAGAATCCTGATGAAATTATTGTTTTTCTGTGGACTCTTGGCCTCGAAATGGACTGTGTGCAAATCAGAACTGATCAGGCTAACGATATGCCCAAGTGGGCAGGGTTTTAGCGCCCAAGAGTGAGTCCAGGATCTTGACCATCTTTCTTGGATGCCAGCCACTCTCTCTGCAACAGACTGTTGTCTCTGAAGAGAACTCATTGAGGAACAAAATCAATAATAAAGTGAATGTGAATACTAATGGTCAGTGCAGAAGAACAGTCAAAAAGTAGTATGCTAGGCACACAGTACAGTGAAAGAATTAAAAATTAAACATAAAAGAGATGTAAATGTAAAAATAAAAGAAAACTACTTCCATTGCAATTTAGTAAGTGTGGTGATAGAATTCTTACAGTGGTAATTTTGTAGTAATGTTTGTGTATGTAGTCATTAAAAAATGCATGCCGTGCTTTAGACAGAAGTGAAGTTGAGAGAGACTAACCATGTGCTCTCCATATAAGCTCAGCCCACAGGTAGAGGGAAGGATCCCCTTCGGGTAAGATTGAGGAAAATTAAGGACTCTTGTGAACTCCTTTTTTCTATTTAAATATAAAGAATGCAAGAAGTTTTGAATTGGTGGTGGTAGGTTGATTTCCTCTTGCTATAGCACATGAAACTATGAGAAAGGAATCATTTTGTTTAGATCTCTTTTTGACAGCCTTGTGCAGTCAGCCTTACATGAACATATATTAAAGTTCTTGACTCCCTCTGCAGATTTCTGTTTCCTTTTTTTCTTTTCAAGCTCTCCATTACTGCACTGTTAAAATCAAAAATATTAAGAAAATATTGTATTGAAACAGATATAGTACAGTTGCATTTCTTTTACTCAACTAAGAGCTTTGATGTCTGTGTCAACAGTAAGGTCGGTGCAGGTGTTTTTTAGAATATTTGGGGTATTAATTTTACTTTTCAGGGGATGTAGCATTCATCCCATCTTCTTGTTAAGATGACCTTTTTTTTTTAGTCATGTACCAATCTAAAAAATATACCGCAGCATGTATGAGAGATGGGTGCACTCTGAGGCTGTCATCAGAAATAAAAAGGGGAAAAAATGTAAGAAGTAACATAAGAATATCTGTAATTAAATACCATAAAAGAAAACAGCTTTCGCATTCTTCCTACCTAATACTCAAGAACATTGGAAGGTACAGGGTTTATCTGTTATCAGTGCCAGTTCAGATTGAACGTGTCTGGGACATGTCAATGCTGATTGTGTGTCTGGTGAAGTGAGAATAAATACAATGAAATAGCAATAAAGGAAGAGACAGTCAATGAAGCAGTTGTTTTTTGGGATGCTTTCTTGTCATTGTTACAGTTCTACCAACCTCCAATTGCTGGATTTTGAAAGAGGGAGCACTATTAAGGTTTATAGCTTCAGTGTAAGTATACGATAACTGTTAACAATATAGTCGAAGATAAATGAATTTAGGCAGGTAAAGTCAGAGCTTAATATAGAAGTCATGCTTTCTGCTAACAGCACCTTGTTTTGTTTAGAGTATGAAGGATCTGGGACAGAAGTTCAGAGAAAACACTCAAAATGTGGAGTTTGCAAATATAGGGCTGAGTGTGATGAAGATGCAGAAAATGTTGGGTAAGTAACAAGTTTTCCTTAACAATGTCAGTGAACAAAAGAAAAAGTATGTGATTATCTTGACTATGCTTGTTCCTACTAATCAAAGTTTTAATGCTGTCTAATAATAATGTTTGATATGTGTCAGTGAAGAACAAATTATTTTCAGCTGCAAGATATAGGGAGAAAACAGTGCAAAGACATTGGAGAATCTTTGTCAAATATTTTTTCAATGAACGAATGTTTCTTTGTTTCATTCTGTCAAAAAAGAACCCAACACAGAACACAAGAATACAAAATAAATACTCATCATTCATCTCAGACTTTTTTTTCTGTATGTTCTGCTTTTCTGTACAGTATTACTGTGCAAAGTCTACTTCTCTTTTCTTTTATCTTCTAGCTGGGATCTATTTCATGTACAATGTGTCATAGGCTCACAAGATTTTATTATGAGATATCAGCATAAGGAAATCTCAGGATGTGAGGCAGTTTAGCACTAATATTCAAGACGTATGCTACAACTTAATCTTGAATATACAGGTGAAAACAAAATGCAATAGTACACATGGATAGTAGCCCAATACTTCAGGTTTCCTAAAATGTCATACCACCAAAGTTGGCTTGCTCTTTTATGGGGAGACAAATGAACTGTAGCCATATTTCATAATAATTATAATTTTCTGCAATATTGCCTTGGTCTGTTTCATTTATGACTGTCAAGATGGGTATAGATTTGTTTGTTGTATGCACTGAGATGCACTCTTGGCTTTGGAAAATCAATTCTCAAGCATTCAATTTCAGTAAAAGATTGCCTATTCAGTCTATACAGGTAGAGTTTGCATTTCTGTGGCTTTATAGAATCCAAAAGAGAAGATAGAGTTGAAGACGGTGGAAGATTTTTCCCCAGTGTTCTGCTTATACAAATGAAGCCAATCTCTTCCTTCTTGATAAAAGTGGAGTGTTTTGTTGTGTTTTTGTTGTTGTTGTTGTTGTTTTTGTTTTTTTTTTTTTGATTCTTTAAGATTCATTAGTGCTCTTTGAAAAATATGTGAAATGAAGATATTTAAATAGAAAATAATAAAAAGTTAGGAAATATCCTTATGAGGCTTGCTTACAACCTATCAGATCTATTTTTTGTTTCAGCTTTGTCAGCTTTCCAACCTAAATGACTTCATTTTTTGCCCATTACTTTTGACCAGTATAGCCTTTAGTGATATTCATTGTCAGTTTGTATTCAGATTAAATAGGGCCCTGCTACCTTAGATTACTTATTCAAGGTTCATTTTGACATGTCAATCAGAATGTCACAGATTTACTTCAGTAGAAGTTAGGAGTTTGGTGCCTTTTATTCCTAAAATCAAAGCAGTTATTTACCTGACAGAAGATGGGATTGAAATCTGTTTGGGAAACTCTAATACAACCTCCTTTCAGAATGCTTTATACATCCGTGTTTTTTAACCCCATGAAACTATATCATCAGATATAAAATTATTGGCAACACAAACATCTTTAATCAGATTTGTATAAGCACCACTCAGTTCCTATTTTAATTTAACTTTCTTAGTATCCTAGAATGGTTTGGGTTGGAAGGGACCTTTATACATAACAAAGTTCCAACCCTCTACCAAGGGCAGGGATACCTCCCACTTGCCCAAAGCCTCATCCAGCCTGACCTTGAGCACTTCCAGGGAGGGGACATGTATAGAATCATACAATAATTTTGTGCTGTATTACTACCATTATCACTCCCAATTCTAACAAACCACGCAAGCACTCCAATTTAATAAGAATATGCTGTCTTGATTTTTTTCCTTTTTAAACCACGAGAATTACCACTGCAACTTTTTGGCATAATGCAGTGATATCTATTGAATCATAAACAAAAATTTCATTTAGTTCTGTTCGGGTAGACTTCTTAGGTCTGGGTAACCCTTGTTTGTACTTTGTGGCATTAAAACACTTAAAATGACTGGTGTGATTACAAAAGGCATTTTAGGAGGATTCTTTTTCAAGATAATAACTGAATGAGTTAACTGAACTGTCTCCTATTGTTCAGTAGATAATCTCAAGCCATATTCATGAGATGCAGTCTAATACTTATGGTAAATACAAAATCGTGCATTTTTACATCCTTTTTCCAAACACCACAATCTGAGACATTGCAAACATCAGTTCCTTTCTGTTCTGAGTGCTCCTGAGATGTGAAATGACATCTGCTCTACGATTTCATGAATAAACTAAGTTATGGATAAAATGATTAGCCTCCGGACAGACAGTAAATTAGTAGAAGGGGAGACATCCATGCCACAAAGTGTTGAGTGGTTTGAGATAAATGAGCTAGCACTAATGAGAAATCCCCAGTCCTGCCAACAGGGCAGCCACAGCAGCCTGGAGTGCAGCATAGGCAGATTTTCTCCTGGTGACAGAATGATTCAGCTAGAGGCAGATTTATTTCATATGGGCTGTGGTTTGTCTTTTGGACCTCAAAAGATGGGGCAGTCCTATGCAAAAAAATGATTACATCTTTAAGCGAAAACTATAGGATAATTTGTACAGTGAAACAGGAGCAATACTGTGGTAGCAACTACTTGGCATTTTCTGATAGCTAAATTTGGACTTGCTGATGTCTAAGCAAGTTCTTTTTTTTTGGAGTTGCACAGTGATAGCATAAAGTTGAAAGATGTGTCAGAGCATGGGACATTCCAATTTGATATAATGGAAGACATTTTTTCCTTAGTGTGGTCAGGCTCCAGAAGAAGGTGTCTGGTGAAGCTGTGGAGTTCAGACCAGTCAATGTGGTCAGAACCTGATAGGACACAACCATGGACACCCTGGTCCAGCTGTACTAGCTTTGAGCAGAATTTTGGAATAGCTGACCTCTGCACATCCCTTCATAGAATCATAGAATGGTTTGGGTTGGGAGAGACCTTTAAGATAATCTATTTCCAACCCCCCTGCTATAGGCAGGGGCACCTCCCTCCAGACCAGGTTGGTCAGAGCCCCATCCAGCCTGGCCTTGAATGCTTCCAGGGAGAGGACATCCACAACCTCTCTGGGTGACCTGTTCCAGTGTCTCACCAACCTCACAGTAAAGAATTTCTTTCTAATATCTATTCTAAACCTATCCTCCTTGTCCTGTAACTACCTCCCCTTATAAAAAGTCCCTCCCCAGCTTTCCTGTAGGCCCCGTTCAGGTACTGGAAGGCCACTATAAGGTCTCCTTGGAGCCTTCTCTTCTCTAGACTGAAGAGCCCCAGCTCTCTCAGCCTGTCCTCATAGAGGAGGTGCTCTAGCCCTCTGATTCTGTGCAGTTATCAAATCCCAGTGCTTTCTAAAAACAAATTTAAACAAGTGTAGTTGTATGCAGCTGAGGTGCACTCCATGTTACCAGTTAGTGATGTTATTTTTAGTTGATCCTTATACCATCCTTCCTCTTACCGTTACATATTTTTAGTTTTCAGGCTAAACATTGAAGTAAGGTAGCTGTCGCTGATCAGAATTGCAATATATGCCTCTATTACACAAGATCATACTCAGTCTGAAAAATTAAAGCTTTGCACAGCATTTGTGATTTGTATCTTCATTTTGTTTCATTTCTCATAAACATTATCTATACCAGAAGTGGTTACAATGCATGGTAAATTGAATGCAAAAATATGAACAACTTTATCATTTGCACTGCCTTTTCAAAAACTGTGGATGTTAATTTTAGGTGGACTGACTAAGAGAAAGAAGTGAAGTTTGAGCAGATGGTTGTCATAAACAGCATGCCATACTTAGAAAATTAATGTTCAAGTGTATGCAAATTAGTACATTATATAAGATTTCCTTATATAAATACGAAAAGGAATCAATTTGAGGAAACATCACAGAAATATACTTTTTTTTTCTTTCTCATAGAACTTATAAGTATTTCAAAGAATTTTGACTTGGACAGACTTTTAAAGAGCCTAAACAATCACTAGTGGATGCACTAGTCTTAAGATGCATGAAGATTTACTATGTCTTATTTGTTCTGTACCTTTCTGTAGGTAGCAACAGCCTGCAGACAACAGACTTCACATAGATTAGATATGATTTTTTTTCCCCTTTACCAACAAATCTGAATCATGCATTGAATACTTCATGGAGAAGCCATTGTCTGAGACTGATCTGTTTGTACTTTACTTTCTGTCCTGTCCATGAAAATGTCACTCTGACCAGAACTTTGCTCTCTTGCTTAGAAGAAGCAGCATAATGGTACAAAACTTGTAGTAAGGGAGTGAAAAAGGACACGTGAGGTTGGTAAATGTAAACTTTTGTGAAGAAAACTGGCCAGAAGCCTAAATATGTAAGCAGCATGAGGGTGGTGTGTTTTCTGCCTGAATTTGGAACTGGAAATGACTTCCTGTTGAGAAGTGGAGCTGGAGATGGCAACACACAGCTTGGGGCCACCAAGAGTAGTGCTGATGTGTTGGAAGCTAGCGAGCTAACCCTGTAGGGAAGCGACAGAAACATATAGTTTTCTATTGATAGTTTCATCTTGGTGTACACTGGACTTTTCAGCTCTACTGGTCACGTTACAGATCACCCTATCAGTACACAGTCAGAATATGGTATATTAATAAATATTGAAACACAGATACTAATCCAGTATAAATGTAAAATAAATGCATAAATGTGGTTGTACAATCGTATTCATTAGTGTAGCACTTAAATCTTTCTTCAATGAAAGCAGTGTATACCAATATTTATACTATTGTGGCTGTTAAGGGCACTGAGATATATTTTTTCTCAGATAGATTTACTTAATGTAAATCTCATACAAAGCTTCTAAACCA
>PPHD01019433.1:2701-14104 GCA_002909625.1 Bambusicola thoracicus | reverse complement strand
AACTGAATTACTGACAGACGTGCTGCTTATCTTGCCTAACACCAAGAAATGTGCTATGCATGTAATTTTTTATTATTAACTCTTCTTTTTTTGTGTGTGTGTAAGAGATCAGGCAGAACTGAATGCCATCCTGTGTGGTTCATGACAGGCTTGCAGAAATCCACTTGAAATAAGTTTTAAGTAGTCTCGGTAGTTCATACTGGTGACCTGAACACAATGCATGGTGGCACATGTGGGTACAGTGAGCTCTCAGCTGATTTAACTTGTACCAGCAGATTCTTCTGGTACTAAGCCTTGTTGTTTTTCTCCAGAGCAAGTAAATGACTGTAGAGTGGCCTTCAGGGAGGGGTGTGAGATAATACTGCAGCCAAAGCTCTGAAAGAGTTAGTGTAATTTTGCGAGGGGAATGAGCTGAGGGAAGAGTTGAATGAGCAGAATAAGGATGCTAAAGTTTTGCATAAGCAAAAGAGAAAGGAGGGAAGTTTGGAACTTCTTTCTTCTCTTAAAAGCTAAAATGCATGCCTGTTGCTAACCGCTGCTAAAGGAGGAGAGCATCGTCAGGCCAGGGAGGGGAAAATCTACCATTTCTTCTTTTCCTATGCCCCTCTTGTAGAGGTGCTTAGTTTTTAATTATATGCATAATTTTTAAGTGTATACATCTAAAATTAAAAAACAAACAAAAAAAGCTTTCCATGGAAAGTAAGTTATTTCTTGAAAATAATTTCACTTACTTGAAATTGCTTTCTCTGACAGAGATCCACATTTCCAGTATCTCATCCATGCTCAGCTACATGTGAGTTCACGGAGTTGCAAAATGGTGGCTTAGGACTTAGTTCAGTAGGCATCCTTGAACACTTAATGGTGTTAAGAAGGTGGCCTGATTATAAAACAGAACTGACATAATTAGGTATAATGCTCCTGGCACAACTTCACTGGTAGTTGTCACTGCCTGCGCAGTGAATGAGAGTCCAGTACCTCCCTTGCTCTTCTGGCAAGAAGGATATTGTTTTCACATTTTGTGGTAAGCAGAAAGAAAAGCAATACAATTAATCATGTCAGTTAGCCTCTTGTTGTCTCAGAAGAAGAGGAGATGTTTGCTTCTTTCAAAAGGTAGTAGGTACCTGTAGGTATGTTTGCATTATGGAATTGCAGAAAAAGCTGTTTATGATGCTGCCATCAAAGAAACAAATCGCAAAGGAAAGGGCTGGAGTAGACTGATTATGGAGAGAATAAAATAGTCTATTTTTTTTGTTCTTTTGAGTATAATTATGAAACCATGAATTTTGAACTTAAAAATGCTTTCTATGTCATTAGTCTTGATTACTGAGTTACTCACATTGTGGATTTTTCCTCTTTCTTGTTCCTATGAGAAAAGAAAATCTGCAACTGTACTTTAAGGACATTCTGAGATATGTGAAAACATGTTCCTTAAAATATTCAGGCAGCTTTCAGTGGAGACCGTAGTAGGAAGAAAGCCTCAGTTTTGGAAAGACTAATGTGCTTAATTTTATAGTTCTTCGTAGTATTGTCTCCAGAAACACTATCTATGTGCACGTATAACATAAATAGCGAAGGCTTAAATCTTTGGATTGATGCTTCTAATAAAAACAAGTCCAAATCTTTCTCTCAAGTAAAAGCAGAATTGAACTTGGCATAACATAGTTGGATGATGTTTCTCTCTTCTGTCCGTAAGTTCTAATTTTCATGCTCCTCTCCATTTCTTGGTTGCAATGGAAAGTAAATCTAAACGTGCTGAAGCACTGTGATGAGGGGGTGCATCTATAGTATTTCCATCAGTGAAGATTAAAATTTGGTGTGTTCAGATAAACCAAGATCTCAGACTTGGAGCTTTTCAATAACTACAAATTGAGGGAGATCACTTGTTCTCTAAGTTTCTACCGTTAGCATCTCAAAACTTCTGAGAATGATTATTTTTATATTTTGGAGTAAAATTTATTAAATTAGATATTTAAAGATACTTTGCTTTGATCTAAATGTGTTAACAACAAGGCCTGTGGAAAACTACTCAAGGCCTATCAAACTTGATCCTTTAAAATCTGGTCATCCAACTGCAAACATTGACCTGGGGCTGCAAGCTGCCCTCACTCCCATTCTTCTGTGTCCCGGTGAAATCCAGTGCACTTTATTCAACTTGGGAATACTATGACCTTTTGCCTTCTGAAACTTCTCTTATTACTTTTTATAATTGGACCTCTGGACATAAATTCATGTAGAAGTAATTTATTTCTAAGCCATTTTAATAGGCTTAGGTACTAATTAGTTTTGATTTCTTGATTACTGTCTTCAATCTTTTTGTGGTTGGTCACTTGACCCTAATGACTCAATCTTTCTAATTTGATTAGGAAGCTATGGGCACTGGTAAGATGAGTTGCTTGGATATGAACTGTTTCTGGAAGAACCTTTAACATAAATGTCAAAAGAATAGTTCCTTAGATCCATCATTTTCCTCTTATTTGTACTTACTGCTTTCCCCATTTAGTAACCAAGGACTTTTAGGAGACCTGATGGGTACCCAGTCCTTTTTGATATTGTGCTAGACAAACTCCAAGCTGAGTCTGGGCAAGACTGTTACTTTTATCACCAAAAGAAAACCTGTATGCAATTACTGCATCTGTTCCCATGATGATCTGTTCTGTTTTTCATAGAAAGAATCCTTAATGTCTGTAAGTGATTCTAGTATGTCCATTTTCTTATGAGAATCATGTTACAAACTTCATTCTACTATATGCCATTGGATAGGAATTTGGCATTTAATTTTCGCTTGGTTCTGTTGCTTGTATTATTAGTATAAATGAAAGTTTTATGGAAATGCATTACATACAATATTTATGCATCAAATGGTTTGTTTTCTGTTTATTTTTTCAGTTCTCCAATTTGTGAAAGGGAGAGTGTGACAAAGCCAAAAGCACACACACAAAAAAAGCCAAAACCAGACAATAAAAACCAAACAACTCTATTACTTCCTTCTGGTAAACTGGTATAAGAGGATGTGATTTGTAATCATAG
The DNA here is from genome assembly GCA_002909625.1 of Bambusicola thoracicus. Taxonomy (NCBI): domain Eukaryota; kingdom Metazoa; phylum Chordata; class Aves; order Galliformes; family Phasianidae; genus Bambusicola; species Bambusicola thoracicus. Next base: position 11,077 of record PPHD01019433.1, on the reverse strand, counting down.
AATCTGAGAATGGCTTGGGTTGGAAGGGACCCCATCATAATGTTCCAACCCCCCTGCCATAGGCAGGGCTTCAAATCTCCAGATCTGGTACCAGACCAGGCTGCCCAGGGCCCCATCCAACCTGGTCTAGAACACCTTCAGGGACAGAGGATAATGTCAATGGAAAACAAATTGTGACACCTTATTCTACTTTCTTTTACTTCTGGGGTATTGACATGCAAAAGTTAGGAGGTATTGCAAAACAAATCTTGTAGTGACCTTGCAGAAATTTGATGAACTTAATGTAGTGTGATTTTTGTATCAACAGAAAGTTGCTAATTTTTATAGGCATAATGAATGCTATAGCTTCAAAGCCTTTCAGAAATTGCGTGTTGTTCTTATAATGCCTCTGGAATGTGGCTGCTTACAATCTTAGTGATTATTTAATTAGTCATTTTGCAGTGTTAACTGATTGTGGATTTGGGGGGGGAGGATATACTGGCTTGATTTTTGCCTAAAATCTGTGTTTAAAGTGTTACTGAAGAACTGAAAAAGCTGCAGCTAGAGAAGGTTGTTTTGTGCTTCTAGCTGGTGTGGGTGCAATCTTTGAAAGTGACCACTGAAGAATTATTCAGTGCTATGACTATATTAGCATCTCCCAGTTTTAGAAGGAGAGAAACATATATGCTCATTAACTGGCTAGTGATCTTCATTGTGTTCTAGCCAGGATGAAAAATTGATTATAACTGAATTAGTATTATAAGCCACTGGGAAGTACAAAATCTGTCAGTTCTTTTGCAAAGCAGGCAACAATGTTTAATATGCATATTTTTCCTGTCCAGAGCTAAATCAGAAATGGTGATAAGAATGTGAAGAGAGAAAACTGACATATTTTCATAGAATTAAGCTCACGTGATTGAGATTCTGGCATGAGGTTTTACTTTTGATTATAAGCATCACCCAGTAAAACAGATCTTTGGATGCTATATGAAGCTTTAGGAAAAGCCGTCATAGAGAAGTGTTTATTCCATGTATGTTGTCATAGACCAGTTATTTCCAAGAATTTCTGCTGCTTGTTGAATGCTTGTGGTTTAGGGACACTTTCACACATCTTAAATGCGTGGAAATATTACTGCATGTTATATAAGGGCACTATAATTACCTTCATGAATTCTTATCAGCAGTAAGTTTCCTTTTCTATCATAGTATCCCTAGAAAAAGGAAAATATCATTAAACTGAAAAGAGCTTTTCCTACATGGCTTCTTCATACTTTTTTGGTATATAACAATAATCTCCATGGTTGCTTGAGCAACAATCTTCTGGATGTGTCATGCAGGGTTCTCTCATCCCCGGAGTCTACAAGTCACTGCAGAGAAATATATGTTCTTCAGGTGCACCCCTTTCTCACCACTCTTTCCTGTCTCCAAGGGTTTTGTGGCCCTCTTTTTCCTGACACCTTCCCTAGTATCCCCACGTGAGCTACATAACATTTTTTTTTCCTCTCCTTTCTCCTTTATTTTTTTTTCTTTGAGGGGATGTAAGTCTTATTCAACATATTTCTGGTGATAGAACTCAATTAGGTTCTCACAGGGGGAAAGAAAAAAGAGCCCTTGTGTAGCTGTTCCAGCTCAAGCATACCTGCCTCCTATTCCAAACTGCAGTGCTTTTTATTTATTTTATCTTTTTTCAAATTTTAATATCATTTTTCTGTAGGAGGATTACAAGAAATTTATGGGGACATGGCAGCTCTGCCTCTTGGGTTTAAAGTAAATATTCAAAGTATGTTCTATCACTCTGTTTCCCATAGCTTTTATTTATTTTGCATTTTATTAATTAGTTGAAGGTATAAGGAAGTGGCCGCTTCCATAGTTTTTTTTTTACACTTTCTCTTTGTATACATGTTGCGTGTTCCATATTGCTAAACTTAGAAGATATCATTAGAGCTGTTTCTGAAGCATAGATAGCAGTGCTTTCTGTTGTGGTTTGTTTGTTTGACTTGTAGGTGAAACAACAGGGAACCCGCAGATGGCATCTAATATTTAGGCAGGAAGAAGTCAGCATCAATGTCACAGAGGAAAGCATTAAAAATAGAAAACGAGCCTGTGGAAGGGCTAATTAATTTACAGTGAAAATGCTCAGCAACACAGCCGGTGCCAAATTCTCACAGGAATGTTTTAAACTGACATTTTCTCAGTCTTCAGAATAGCTTTCATTCTGCTTCAGCACAAGGAAGTGTAAAGAAGCCATGGGAGTTCTGATAGTGTGTCACTAACTTCTCTGAATGCCAGTTCTGCCAACTTAAACTCTGTCTTGGTTGTGTAGCATGTGCCAGCATGGGGAAAATGCAATCAGCTATCTCACTGCTTTTAGCTGTATAAAGCTTTCCCTCTTACCTCTTCGGGAAGCTCAGAGATGCAATCAGATCCATCTTGATGAAAAACCATTTACAGCTGTACAGCATGCTGGAATTTATCCCTTCTTGAGGTGGATCTGCAATTGAGTTACCCAGCAGCTGCAGATAGGCCTCTTCACTTGTTTATTCCCTTGGCACATACTGACATCAGGATTTAACATCTATGGTTAAAAGACACTTCACCTTACCCCCTGTGTCTGGCTCTCTCCTTGGAGCTCTGGGTGAAAACACAGCATGTGTGCTCCGTAAGCTCTGCCTTTCACTTGAGATCTGTGGCAGAATTTGGCCTTGGTTTGATAAGATGCAGGCGTGCATTCAATCTGCTGTAACTGAAGCCCAGTCACCTATAAATATCTTTACTGACATTTCAAACTATTTTTTCCTCTCTGTGCTATCTGGGACAGAAGAAGATAGGGGGAATGCCGGCTGCACTGCATGATGGGCTGTGTGCTTGGGGCGCTATCCATTCATTCGCTTGGTCCCAGTGCTGTTTGTATCAGGCTGCTGGCACACTGGAGGTAATGGGGAGCACAGTTTTGGAGTTACTAGCTCCAAGTGCTGAACTGTTCCTACAGAAATAGGTGATGTATTCCACAGTGAGAAAGGCCAAATCCTCCTTTTCCACACTTCTCATCTCTTCTTCCTTGTTCTGCACTGCTGAAGAGGGACAGATCTTGCTTTTCTGAGGTCTTTTGCATACTTCCTGTATATAATTTTTTCATATTTAAGATGAACAGTCACCTTTTTTTCTCTCTTTTTGTGAGAAATTTTCATTTCTATGTAATTAAATCTTTTTAATGATCTTGAGTTGACTTTCAGTATCCAGCTTTAATACCCAGGGCCTTAGGTCATTTTCTGCAGCAAAATGCTCTCAACGTTTGTTCAAGGTACAGGCTACACAACCTTGGAATAACTGGAAGAACTTTTGAGGGCAATAATGTTCCTCCCTCTTGGACTGAACTTGCTTAATGTTTCGTTCTTGCAGTTTTGCAGAATCCAGAACAACTCTGTGAAATACGTACATAATGAGGCTAGAATATTTTGAAAAAAAGTTATCTATTTCAACTTTCAGAATTTCTTTATAGCTTCATTTACACCCTCATCTGACTTCTTCAGCCACTCCAGTGAGCATAGCAAATGCCCTACTAGATATGTTGAGAGTTCTCTCTCCCTTCAGAGCGTTCGACAGTCTCTGTCTGTTGGACTTATCTCTGGAAATAGCATACAGGCCTCCTGATGCAATGCTCTCATTCAGACATTCAGCAGCTCTCGTGGCTTTTGGCCTCAGTGAAATTTTCCCCCTTTCCTTCTCCTTTGGCCTCTTCCCCCCTCCGCCTCCAGTCTGAGGCCATATGGAGTCCTTCACTCTGAGCACCAACCTTTGATGAATATGCCCTTTATTGCTGTTCACTCCCAGAGTCTGCAAGAAGCAAGACTGACTTTGCAACTGGTTTATTTCATATCATAAAATCATCCTGGGTAAGTAAGGATCACAGAAGTTCTGCATCTGAAAGTTGTTTTTTACCCAATGAGCAAGTTCACCAAAGTTAATCATTTCATAGAGCCCAAACCATCCCTTGTTAATGAGAACCATGTGTGCATCGAATAGCCCAAATCTTGACAAAAGCACTTTTCTACAAATACATAACATCTTCAGATTAAACCTGCCAGCGTGCTCCTGAAAGTTGGGATGGGCTGGGGCTGGATCCCCTGCTGCTGTGGCTGTCCAGTTGCTGTCTGCCTATGCAATGGCAGCTTGCAGTAGAGGCAGCCAGCCCTTGTGGGATGTGAATCTCTTGAGCGCTGGGGAAAGTCTGGCAAGTCTCTCCTTTGCTTTAAATTTAGCCATTCTGTGAAGGGTGGGAGAAACTGGGGGTGAAGGAAGGAAATGGGTTTGTGGAGATCAATGTCAACATTTGGTGCTGGAGGAAAGGAGCAGGTGGCAGGTTGGCTTGTAGTTCTCCAGTCCCCTTGTGCAGAGGGATTACACTGTATAATGCTTCAACTGATCTCTGGAACTAAAATCTCCAGAACTCACTTTCTCAAAGTGCATCACGTGAAACTTATCTTTTTTGGCTAAGATGCAGCAACCAGAGGCCAGGAAAGATGCTGTTGTGGAAACTGATGGAGAAATGTTGTACGCATAATCTAAATTTGAGTCCATACTAATGCTGATGTCATCACTTACAGTGTCACTCAGCTCTATTTCCAATGCGGGGCATAAAGCAGAAACAAACTTGCTGTCAGGCTGGAATGATTGTCTGAGAGAGGTCAAGCATTTATCTGTGTTTTATGGGAACTGGCTAGGGGAAGAACAAAATCTGCTTGGGCCTGGAGAATGGAGGAGGAAATCGCAACTGCCAGTAGACCATATGCTGTGGCTGGCAGGTAAATGCACAGGATTTTTGTGCATTTATAAGAGAGATTAATTATGCCTGTGTTGTTACTTTCAATGGCATTTCAACAAGCACACGGTTTTACAACAAATTCTCCATTTGCACATTTCGTTGATTATGCGGAACGTTCCAGCTTTGTATCGAGAGCTAATTATCCTCTGGCAGCTAAGCACAGTTCTGATGTTTATCTTCATGCATAAAAAAGGATGCAGCCCCATTTTCTGTCACTTCTGATGATTAGACGCAATGCCAAACAGGTCCCTGAGAACTGATCTGCTTTCCAGTGGTTTCCTTGCTGCCCTGTGGAATGACTACTGAAGTTCCTTTGCTCAGACGTCAGAGGTTAAAATAACCACGTGGGTGAAAACGAAGAGTTGGATCCTCAGGTGTATTATAGAAGCAGATGCGCTGAGGATTTTTAAGGTGTTTTTCTGCTCTTACGGTAATTGAGAATCCATTAGATGCTGCCTAAAGTTTACTTGTTGTTTCATTTCTTTGCACTGGCACCATAACGGCTCTTCCCATCAGAGCAGAATTACCATCATGTTTGGCTCAGCCAGTGGGCTCCATGCTGCTATAAGGGGTGGAGGGGTGTTAGTGCTGGGTTTATATGGACTACATTCAGTTTAGAGTCACCTTTGTTGCTAACAAGCTGCAAGCTGGGCAGGGTGCAGGTGGTTTTGGAGTTTCTGCTCAACCTTGACACCTTCTTGATTCCTCCCGGCCTCCTCCTTTCTCCCTGCCTTCTGCCATCCATCTGAAGGGAAGCAGCCGATCAGCTTCAGGATCCTTACCAGGATCTGCTCCACTGCTGCATCACAGCTCTTATTTGTGACTACATCTGGTGCCTCTGTAGCTTTATTTTTATTTATTTTAGGTCAATAAATGAGCCATATTGTTCTTCCCTGCCACGTGCCTTCTCCAGGGACTACTGCAATTCAGCAGCTCCATGAGCTTCACCTGGAAGCCATTCTGCCTTTGCTCCCCCCCACCCTCTCCACAGGGAGTAATTGCCTAATAGTTTACACGTGTATTTCAATTATCTCTTCCCAGCCTTCAAGCTGTGTTACCTACCATGCATTTATCATTATGCAATAGCAGATTTGGGTACAACATCGAGACTAGATTAAAGTCCTGCTTGATTGATTTCTTATAAAGATTAAGGTTGCTGACATTTTCCGCCCTAACTCAAATAGCGCACACTGGCTTTGATTATTCTCTGTTCCACACCAGTCTAAACCTGAAGTCGGTGGGCTTATGCAGATGCAAGGAGAAAATCAGATGTGCTGGCCAGGCCTTTTGATGTCAGCAGCTGCCTGCTCCCATTTGCATGTATTGCTGTAGAAGGAAAACAGGAGTTCTCTTTGTAGCTGATCACTCCAATTCAATAATTAATCTAAGAGTGTACAATCTATGTCATAGCTGGAATTATTGTGCCAGGTTTCATAACTCTGCCTTCATTTGTATCTCCCTGGTAACTGGCTCCGACAGGCAAAACAGCCAGTGGGTTTGCCTAACTTAAATATTAGGATGGAAAGTACATTCAACGCTGGATGCTAGAAATGTTTTCTTGGGGGAGAAGTGTAGGAGGGGAGAGTACACAGAAGCTTTGAACCAGTGATGCTCACACTGACACCAGTGTTTTTACCTTAGTACGCAAAACCTTTCCAAGCTCATTCTAGCTTCTGTTTTAATGGTAAGAAAGCATAGCATGTCTTACTGAGTAATTTGGTCAGCCCCCTCGGCAGCACTGTCACGAGCCATTCCTCCAGCACCACCCAGCAGTGCAGCAGGCTGCTCCAGGGCATGGGGTGCAGACGCTCAAGCTGCTGCTGTGTGTGGCTGTGGGCTGTTCTGTTGCCTCTGTAACACAAGCTTGTTTTATCTGTAAGTGATGAGGGGAAGAGCCTGTAGGCATTGATGTTTGCTTGCACAGGAGCCTTTATGTGAGGCATAATTACTAAATTAGGTGTTTTAATTCTCTCTAACTGTGCTAGCTAATAGAACTAATGGAGCTATTCAACCTCAGCAAACCTCTGCTTCTCCTAATTGCTACTAGTACTTCAGCAGTGTCCTTCCACTGCTATTTTTCTTTTCTTTTTCCAGCTAAAGCTGATAAAGAATTTCATATTCCTTTTCTTTTTTGGCATACATGATTTTAATGAACTGGAGGTGTTGAGGATTCAAGGCACTGAGCAGCTCAGACTCCTGGTGTAAGCTCTGGGGTGGCAGTGCTCTGTCTCTGGGACTTACACAGCTAGGTGACCTTTAGGAGGAGTGCTGTGAAGGATGTTGTCTATATGTTAAGCTGTTCTATGAATGGATGGCTGCATAGACCCCAAGGTCCCTATTCACCCACTAGACTCATTTTATACAGTGGTGATTTACTCTCAAATGATACCCCAAGGACCCCCATATACTTCTTTGTTGGTTTGCAATCTGCCTTAAATTTTATCCCTGCAGGAGCTGTGAGGCTGAACCCTGTTAGTGCCCTCACAAGTCTGTGGGCTCTGGTTATACACCTACATTACCATATTCAGTGTAATAGTTATTTTTCATTATCGCTTTGCAATTTTCTTGCCCTCTTCCCACCAAGAGAAAAATCAGGTCTTCATAAATTGTGAATAAGCTCCTGTCACTTGTGATCCATGGGCTTGTAGAAAGCCATTAATTGTGATTCTTCCTCATTAAGTCTAACTATGGAGATCATGCAGAGACCAGTGTTGCATTAAGATTTTTTTGTTGAGAGACAGCAGTAAGCCATGACCTTATAAAACATAGCAGCCAGTATTTTTATTAGTTTGCAAGATATGATGCATTATATCTGCCAGTTCTGTTATGTTCATGAATGGTGCAAGGCTCTTAGAAACTTGGTACTTGACATTTAAGATTGATGCAGTAGCAATTAATTTAAAAATATAACCTAGTACAAGATTCCTAGCTAACCTAGTTATTGAATTAGCACAGTATTTTGAATTGCTTACATTTTGTGTGTGAGAAACAATTCATAAGAAAGTCATCGATGTTAATGCTGTTTTAACCTTTGCTGGTTTGCTTAAGGATATAACATTTGACGAGATGCTTGCATGTCCTGAAAAAGCTGCTCATTTCAACCAAGCAAATTGACCTGGCTATTGGTATCATCATGGGGAAACGTGCTCAGCATACAGGTTGCTAACAACCTAGACATTTTGGTCATTGTTCTCATTTGGAGAAGGCTTCCATGTGGTAGCAAGGCTATGGTATCAGTGGTACTGGGGTCATGGTAAAGGGTGCAGCCGGTATTTTGCATCAGCTGTTTGTTCAGAAGAAAGTTATTCTACTGCTTGTAGACTCTTTTCAGAAGTATAAAGAAAACCTTAAACTGACCTGGCATAGGTTGGGTATGCTAATGCAGCTTAATTCTGGGCTTATCTTATTTACTTTCTACCAATTTCTATGCTATTCTATACACATCTAGCCATGTGTGTTCAACAAAGGGAAGCTCTTGACGTGAAGAAATTGTATCTTGAATACTCTTGTTTACTCTATGAGAGGAAAAAAAGCTTAGGCACACCAGTGGTGAGAAATGTTTGGGTTTTTTTTTT
>PPHD01019432.1:0-14104 GCA_002909625.1 Bambusicola thoracicus | reverse complement strand
AAAAAAAAAAAAAAAAAAAAAAAAAAGGCTAACTTTGCTGTTTATAAGCTCATGGCATTTAAATGCAGTTGTTGGATGTTTGAATTGATGCATGTTTCTATAGCTAGTTTTTTTCTTTTTTCCATTACAGCTTCTTGCTCTTCTGTGAAGTTTCCTGCTTTATTTTGCCTTTGCATTTTTCAAGTTTCTCCCTATGATAATCTGCTGAACCAGAGTAACTCCATCTTGCTTTTTTTCTAGCATCTTTATTGACATGTTCTTACTGCTTTTCCTGATTTATCTTGTAGCTGTCATTCCATTAGCTTTATATCTATGATTCCAATCACTATTTGATCTTTTCTAATGGAACCAGTCAGTATGCCATAATTACATGGCTGACTTTCTAAGTGAGTGTCAGCCAAATGTTCCTCAAATTTAGAGAAATGAAAGAAATTCTTTTCTTTCAGAAATGTGTGTGATGAAGATGACATCCTTCAAAAGTTTCACTTTTCTTATGTCGACGGTTTACGGGCTGGTCCGGTCCGGTTCCGTGACTAGTGGGATAGAGGGATTTCTTTGCAAAAATCCGCGCCTCCAGAAAATGGAAACAGGGGACTCTTCACAAGAAAGAATAATTAAAAAAAAACAGTGGGAACGATCTGAGGAGAAACAAACTAATTTACTAAATATAGTATCGGAATGCAGATAACATTATAATACAATATAATTCAATATAATTTTTAATAAAATCAAATATAATTGAGAGAAGGATTGTCCAAGAGCTAAAGACTTTACACTAATACTGAAGCCTTGCATGCAGTTGGGAGTAGCAGCAAGACAATCCAAAAGCGAGCACGACGAGACGAGAAGAAGGGGAAGAGGACTCAGGTCAGGTGACCTACAGGCCTTATATCTGTTCCCCTGAGCAGGAATGATAACAGTACTCGAACAGTGTTCTGGGGAACGTAGTTCTTCTTCTCTTCCGGACAAGTACCCGAAACAAGAGCATTTGCTCTTTAACTCCCAGTACATTGAATGATGTTATGATGTGGAATACTGATAACCAAAAATCTTAAAACCATGACATCTTAGAAGTACAATATTTTCCCTACAAACTCAGAGATAGTTGCTCCAATCTCTTGTAGTATCATACTAATAAGGAGTGGAGAACTTCAGGTACTGCTATACTGAACATCAGCTAGCTTTTTTGACTGCTTTTGAGTACAACAGCTTACATGTGGACTCAAAAACATGTCTGAATCTTCTCTAAGACCCTTCAGCATTGCTAGAGAGCATTAGGTACCTCTAACTTCCACCAGCACTCTTTTCTCTGTCCTTATGTCTTTAAAACTAAGAGTTTCAAGAGCTCACTTTGATTTGGTGCAATGGGTGTAAAAAGTCTAGTGTCAGAGCAATCACGGTGAGGTCAGAAACACTGCTTATGTTTGATATAGGTTACTTTGTTTATGTAACAAATAAGCAACACACTAAATGCTTTCAAAAAACTACTTCTTGCCAGTGCAAGTATTAAGTGCTGAATTACAGCTCTGATCAGTTTTTTCATTCCAGGGACTGAATTTTTTTCCTCAGTCTTGCTTCTTTGCCTCTTGCCCTTGTCCTGTTCCAAGACTGTAGTCTTCTTGTGATGCCAATTTATGTCCAAATACCATTTTATCTATATATACCCACTAAAATGATAGTATTCTTGAATACATGCTGTGTTACTGATGTTCAACTGAAGCGAAAACTGTAGTCAGAGACCATGTTGAAGTCAGAGCTACAGTCTCATTCAAGAAGATCGTATACTTAAAAGTCACAATGGGATAAATTACATCACTGGTTCAGATTGCTGGACATCATGGCTGTCATTTGAGATGGTATGATTTACTATGCCATTTCTATCCATATTTATTTTAATGTGGACATTTATTGAACTTGAACTTTACAGGGCTAAGCAAGTTCTTAAGTAAAGCTTAGAAAAAGAAATCTAGGGATAATTGCAATGTTACCATTATATAACAGTAGGTTGTTCAGTTTGATATTATGGCCCTGAATTGACAAAGTGAATCAAATTTCATTGGGATATCTATAGGATGTACTGACTGGAGTCTCTTTGCTGACCTGAGCTGGAAAATTTTGTCATCAGTTCACACAGTTTGAGAGCAAAGTAACAAAAAGGTCTTTTCTGAGAACTTTAGGACCTTCTTTCACCTTTTCTCTGAATCCCTCAGAGATGAAAGGAAGTCTAGCCCTTCCTCTAGCATACTAGGAATTTCTTTGCTTTGGACTTCACTGGCCACACCACTCAAGCTTAAGTGGTGTCTAAACTTCCCTGACAATAAGGAGATAACAGTCTTTTTGGTGTGCTTGGTCATAGGACTGTGTGAAGAGTTGTGCCGGCTGCATGGCTGTGCAGGAGCCTCCCCACAGCACCTGGATGCAATGCAAAAATCTTGCCATCACTGCTATGCAGATGGAGTGCTCTGTCCCCAGATGCAGTACACACTGCTGTATCAGACATGGCCCAAATTTATTTCATGTATATTCATTTATCATGAAATGTTCAAAGTTTTAACAGGAAATTATAATGTAATTTAATTAATTTAATGTACGGTAATCTAAATCTCATCTGTAAGTGTTAATCTTTTCTAATTTGCCATTCTAAAAGGATGATACCCATGCTATTAATATCAAAATGACTGAAATGAACACAGCACTTAACACTAGCTGTACCTTAAATGATTATCTGTAGTATATGTCAGGACAACCAGAATAATGTTAAAGGCTAAATAATTCTGAAGTATTTTAGCTTCCGAATAATGGTTAAGATAATGTTTTGTTTTATGCATGAATATATCAGTATCAACCCTAAGTGTTCATATTTAAACCCTTATCTTTTGAAGACTTCCACTTAATTACTTGTTTAATATTTAAAGGCATTTAAAAAGCATGTAAGATTTGTTGTTAGGGAAGGACATTTGTACCAGATTTGTGATTTTATTAGCCTACTGAAGGTTGATGTTAACTGTTGAAAAGTACATCTTCATTGTATGTGCAATTTAAGACTTCTGTTTTTTTAAATGCTAGTAAATATGACAGCTACTGTTAATCCTGTTAAAACAGTAGAGACAATGAGGACTGTCAGATACAGGAGTTTCTTCTGACTTGCATTCAGAATTTCTACTAAGTTATGGTTTTTGATTCCTCAGTAAAATGTATCTGTCATTGTAGAGTAATTGTTAACTGGGAACATGAACTCTACATGGGAGAAAGCAGCAGATGCCTCCAAAGAGGATCTCATAAGGCTTAAAGAGAGAACCCATCTTTCCAATAAGGGCATATGGTGTTTTGATACCCTGTAGTTCTTGGTTACATTCCCATGCATGTTTTGTAGAAAGCACACAAATCCAAGAAACTGCAGTCATCCCAGACATGCCTGAAGCACCATTAGTCTCCTTGGTCTTCACAGCATCCATTATTATGATTACATAATGTATATTGCTGGAAATTCTGTTTGTTCAAATGGACTTTAAATCTAGCGGTTTCACTGTAATATGGTTGTCTTTAGATTTACTAAGATGTATGCTTCAAATCTAACTCATCTGTTTCATGAATTTTCATTATTTGTAGAGCTTGAAATTAAGCGAAAAATGTTGCAACATCTCTGTTCAGATAATTCTTCTTAAGCAAATTATTTTTACAGAATTTCTTGTAATGTCAAGAAAATATGAAACATGTCAGCATCAGAGCAGATTAGATTTATTATCTGGAATAGTTAAAGTTAACTTGGTTCTACTCTAAACTATTTCAGTAGCTTGCCAGAAAGTAATGCCCATGCTTCTGCTTAGATGATGGTTTTCAGTGTTGCTAGCTAATTTTCTATTAACAGACTCGCGTCTGACATGAGTGGTTAATTAGCAAACATAAAATGTTTCCCACTATTCAACTCTAAATGTGAGAAAAGAGAAATGTTACAAAGGAGAAGAGCAATGATGTGTATGTGCTGAATCGGAAATTGAAGTTAAGCTAGGTGAATAATTGTTACGTGATGCTACACCCTACGAAAACATCTCTGTCATGGCGACAGAGATCCCTCCTCAGCAGTGCTGATTTCATTCCTTTGACAGCATGATAGATAGCTTTATAACAGACTGTATGCCAGCTTGCCAGGAGGTGATGTGTACCTCTTTTGGCAGTTTGTGCCCTGCTTCATGCCAGACATCGGCTGCACTGGTTCATTAGATAGGCAGCCCTCCTGGTACATTCTGCAGTATTACAGATATGTCCAGTCCATTTTCTCATGCAATAGATACGAGGAAATAGCTTTTCTACTGATTTTTTTCAGATTTGTACACTGGTGTAGCAGCAGGCAGAAGCTCAAAATATAAACCTGGGAAAAGATCCATAACTCTGGCAACTATCAGTAATAGTGATTACGTACAATACATTCATATCCCACATGTTTCAAAAGGAAGTTATTTGGCTCTTGAGTTAAGGATGAATTTCATCTACCCTTGTCCCTTTTCAGCACTAAGTGTATATAGAGGATGCAAAAAAACCTGTGGGCGGAACATCTACTCCCCCTCCCTGAGAATTATCAGTACCTACATCCCTTTGAATCTCACATCCTTGTGGAAAATGAAAAAATAAATAAATAAAAGCCCACATGTGCACAGTTTTTAGGGATTCCAAGTTGCTGTGGATTCCTGCTCAGGGAGTTGGAAGTCAAAGATACAATTTTTTTTTCCCCTGGTCTCTAAGCTTCATGTTCTATATTGTGCCAAGTGTAAAAGACCCTTAGGATCTGCTTTAGTGTGTTGTTTGTCATTGGGCATAATTTTGTTACTAGACAAGCTATAAGAGTGCTCATAGAAACTAGGTACTCTGACATCGAATCTATACAGGAAATAGAATTTCTATACTTGATAATCTCATATATTTAGTTGCAGCTAGCCAGAACCTCATGGTAAAGTGCATTGAGTAAGTATATTATTAAGCCCCATTATCTTTATTTTTCTATCAATGGCATCTAATCATTTGCATAAAGAAAAATATTTAATAAATGTTAAAAACTTTATTATTCATTAACACATAATATATTAATGTTTAACTGGCATGAAGCATCTTCGATTGTTTAATATTTGGTATACTATGATTTTACAAAGGGCCAAATTGTTACAATTTCCGATAACAGCACTGTTAATGACATTGCGACAACCATGATTACTTGTGAAGATACAACTAAATTAGAACATTTACTTAAGTTATTTTAAAAAAAAAAATATATTTGCATAATTTATAAACTTGAAATTAAGAAAAATAAAAGTTATTTTTGTCAGAATTGTTGACTTCTTTAATCTGTATTTGATTCTTTGAAAAACTACTGTTTAATCCTTTTAGTTGCTTTCTTTTTACTGTTTAGATTTATTTTGCTTGGATTAACAATTTGTTCTTCACAGGTTAATTGAAATGAAGCTCTAAGAAAATAGATTTATTTTATTTTATTTTATTTTATTTTATTTTATTTTATTTTATTTTTCTATTTTTGTTAAAAAGTAGCAGAAGAGAATATCAACAATTACTTTGTGAAATTTGTAATACTTTTCTCTGTTGTTCATACTTTCTTTTCTTCCCAAAATTATTCATCCTCTTCCTAACAGAAAACATAAGTGTACTTATTTTCTTTAAAATCATGTTTTAAAAAATAAGATTTTAAAAATGAATATCTTTGTCAATAGATCTTTCTTAGTCGAATGCATCTTGAGTATTTGTCAGTAATATGTTGCAAGCCAATCTACTTGGACTACAAGGAGGATAAGAACTACGGAATCTTTGCTCATGGGGTATCACTTAATTTTTCACACGCAAGTTCAATCTTCAACTTAGAAATGGTGAGGGGATAGTAAAAATAGCTTATAACTACATATGTAATTAAACACTCTAATATGAAAACAAGTGAAATAAAATTCAGTTCTTTTTTACATATAAGGCCTCAAGTTGTGGCCGAGAAGATTCAGGTTGGATGATAGGAAATAATTATTCTGTGAGTGAGTGGTGAGTCTGCCCAGGTAGGTGGTGGAGTCACCAACCCTGGAGGCGTTCAAGAAATGTTTAGATGTTGTACTGAGGGACATGGTTTAGTGGGAAATATTGGTGGTAAGTGAGCAGTTGGACTTGGAGGTATTTTCCAAACTTGGTGATTCTATGATTCTATATGAAATGAATTTCAAGAGCATTTCCTTGTTGACAAGATAGAAATTATTATAAGTCCAATAATATTAGCACACAGAGTCCCTGACTGAGGCTCAGTTCTAAACATCAATTTAATGATATTGTAAAGAAAATTTCAGCACAGGGCAGGCACTTATAAATTATATTTGTTACATCTACAGTGTGATATCAGCCGTCCAAGAATCCTGCCTGAAGGCTGAACGCTTGTGTTCAGCTCAAATTAAGACCTATTTTTATTTATTTATTTATTTATTTATTTTTGAGTGTGGGGAGGATATTTTGATAGAAACAAGATTTGTCAGTAATTGAGCACTTCAACAGAAACGGCAGGTTTTAAGTGAGGGACTTTCAAGTTCTTTGTCACAGGCATATAATAGTAAAGTTGCGCACAAATACAACACAACTGAAGGTCAAAGGCTTTAGATAAACAGACTTTAACACTTCAGAAAGAAATTCTCTGCTAAACATAAATTATGTCATTAGTATCTGTGTGAAGTATGTAAAAATATGTCTACAAAAAGTTGTTGGATTTTTAAACATAAATAGTTGTGTAGCTTCTTGCATGTGTCCATCAATGTAATATCAGATGGTTTTAATGAATTTGTAATAGCATGCTCAAATTCCTTTTGTGTTTATTCTCTGTGAACATCGAATAATTGAGTTTTACTGGAATGGATTTTATGGAATATGAGTTTCAAAGACATGTTAGAAATATTAATTGACTGAATATTTAATGCCCTCTTTTATCTTCTTTCTTCTGGAAATAATTGCTTGGTCTCTTAAAATACAGAACATCATTTGTCTTTGCTGACCAGTTACAGCTGCAGTGTATTTTTTTCCCATGTTTAGGGAGGTTATTAGTCTGAAAATTCTGCTGGTCTCCCACCAAAATCCCCCTAGAATTTGGGTATTAATCTAAAAAATATGAAATTTAAGAAAATTGATTGAGCCACAGATATTTAATAAACAAAAGCTGAGGATAACTTATTTATGAATTTCCTTAAGAAATTGTACTATAGCACGATCTCACTGGTTGCAAGCAAGCTTCAAAACCATCAGTTTTTCTTCAAAGGTTGTATCAATCCAGACAGTATGTACTTCAGAGAAGTGGCTTCCTCCCTTACACTTTTCTGTTGTGGGAATGTTGATAGTGCAATATAAATACATAGCTTGTATGTTTTGCAGCTGTCATGAGATGTCCTAACTGGCTTTAAAGAAGATAGCTGAAATGATAATAGCAGATTAATCATGGCAATAATCACATCCAATTTTACGTATGTACTTAGTAGAGCTTTACTTCTGAACTGACCAGTCAGTTCTATTTTTACAGTTTTTCTATTTTTTGGGCTATTTTTACAGTCAATAATGATAACTAGGCATTTGCAGGGTGTAATTCATCTGACAGAATCTTTTTATGAACAACTGCAATATGGGAATATGAAATCAAAGAAAGATTTCTTAAATCTTAACGTTAGATAGTATTAAGTATAAATCAGAGGTTTATAAAAAACATAGTTACTATGATTAGAAAATACAAGTACACAAACAATTAAATATACTATTTGTTTGTAATATTCATTATCCATTTAGCATCCCTACGTGTTACATAGGAACTTGTAAACCGCTGAATTTTTAACAGCTTGCCTTGCACAAAATAATGCATTTAAAACAGATGGTCTTAGGTTAGTCAGAAAATAGGCAAAGAATCATGTGAAAATCCAAAATTATTTCTCTCTCTTAAATTGTTACTTATGAGCTATATTTGTGAGTTTTGAACTAATTCACCTCCACCATTTGGTTTTATTTTACTTAACGACCTAGTTAGATTAAAAAAAAAAAGACTAAAAATAAAAATATTAGCATTTGTTTTTCCAGTTTTATCATTAAAATAGTGAACATCATAATAAATCAGAAATCTCTTTGGCTTTTGGTAGAGACAACAGCTTCTATTGGAATGTTACACAAATTCCAGTTAATTGTAATGCAGCCTTTGTGTGCCTGAAGCAACTATTGAAGAGATCCTAATTCCAAAGCATTTCAGACCTATAATTGAAGGATATGCTGTTAAATTTTGCACTATTGTGTTATTCATAAGTAGTCACAATGTTTTTCATTGATTCTGTTATTTTTGGCAACATTTTTTTTCTTTGGTATGGTGTTAATGCTTACTTCTTTCATTTTTATATTCATCAAAGCTCTTATGGACTGCATGTAGACAGTCAGGAATATACCTTGCATTGCTGAGTGACCTCTCTGAAGTGAGCCATGAAGGAATTTGCTGAATTTCAAGGAGAAATATCTGTCATCTGCTTGCAGAATGCACCCTGCTAAAACCAAAAGCCATGAATGGAGAAAAGGAGGGTCTATGTATAAATTATCTCAATTTCTTCAAAGATCCTTTTTAATTATGAGAAAATTATAAGTATAGTAGCTTTTGTAAGGCAAAGACGTAGTTCTGTTCTGTCAGCAGCTCCCTGCAATTAAATCTTTAAAATGCTTAGCAGTAGAATAGCAAATTGTCTTTTATCTGTTTCATAACCCTAAATTAACAGAAGAAGTGGATGAAGACAGTTTGCATTGCTGACAACTTCCTTCCCTTCTCCTGCATCCACACTGTGATGCCCTCTGAGAAACACTGGTGCTTGGCACATCTCACTTATGCAAACAGGTTTCTGAGGGAGCCAGAGCTGGCTACTGTCAGTGAAGATTTAAAAATAAATAAATAAAGTGAACAAACCTAAATCTTTAAAATCAATGAGCATGAGGCAAAACATCAAGCTACTTTCCCACTTTGAAGAGGGGAGAGAAACAAGCACTTTTCAGTGTCACACCAAGAACTAGGTAGCAAATACTAAGCTGGGAATGGGTGGTTACGAAATCATATACAAGATATGCTCAATGTGATCATGAAGGCTGTGCCAGAATGGACAGTGATATCCTGGAAGACAAAGATGTTAATACCTGCCACCTACTGGAAGACAAAGATCTTGATACTTGCCATCTATTTCCCAGGGTGCTGATTTTAGATCAGTTTTAAAAATAGTGCCCTGATTATTTAGCAGAGGTCTAGATGAATACTTTGATGACATTTTGATCTTAAGCTTATAAACTAAGTATTCACTAATGCTTTTTGTATCTTCATATAACCAGCTGCAGTGAGTTCTGGATGAAAGCCCATTGCAAGAAAGGTGAGTGGCATTTGCATCTCTGATTTCTATTAGCACCATTCTGCCACTATATCCATTGCATTTATCAAGACAACACTTTATGCTTCAGAAAATCAAGCATTAACAGGCATTTAAAAATCAAGGCAATTACAGTCCATGTTTGATGTGAAGAATTTTGACCTAAACTATGAGGATACAATGTGGATTAAAAAAAAAAAAAAAAAAATCGGGAAAGTAAACCATTATCTGACTTTTAAAAATCCCAAGATCAAAAATAGTGCCTGTGGGTAGAAATATAAATGGTATACTGAAAGACTGAAATTGACTAAGTCATGAAGTCTTTCAGCTATGGAAAGCAAGAAGATAAAGCAAGAAGCTAACTGAATTTGATGTTACAGGTGAAAATCAGTACATATACAGAGATGCTCCTTCTGTTAGTCTTTATTCTCATCAGGTGGTGAACACAGGATGAACGGCTTAGGAAGCTTAGGTTATGGGAGTAACAAATGTTCAGAAGACTTCCAAAATAAATGCAAATGACAAATGTAAGTGTGCATGCCTAAGAACAATTTGTAAGTCTTGCATCAGTCAGAAATATAGAATAGCAGCAGCCATTCATTACGCCCAGGGACAGAGCCAGATTTGACAACATCCTTCGGTAGTCCTTACCTTGATGCTTCATAGTAAATGCTCTCACTGATACTTCTGCTGACAATTTGTCAGACCACATCATTTCCATGCATGTGCACTTTCCAAAGAAACAGAAAAACTTCTAAAAATATACTGACACAGTAGTGCCCATTTTCAAAAGACAAGCCTATGATACTTTTATTAATTACAACTCCATACTTAGAAGGAAAGTTTTCTTGTTGAGTAACCTGATGTTGATAAAGAGCATGACAATGTTGAAATATCAAAACAGTTTAGTGCTCATAACTCTTTCATGGTTTTAATTTCTTACCTGATGAGCACTAGCAAGTTTTTGTTTGTTTTTAACTATCTGCATTTTTGTAGTATGTATAGAAATGTATTGTACATTAATGTATTGACATAAAGCTCTAAAAATTTATAACTTCAGGCTTTTGTGCACCATAAAATTCATTTTCATTCTAATTTATCAGAATAGCCCTAATTAATTAATTAGGATTTCTATTTGATTCCTGCCAAATCTTTGTCTAGGATCCAGCTCTTGCTGAAAAGTTTTGGAAAATTTTTCCATCTAGCTCAGCAGATGGAAAAACACTCAGAGAAAAATTTTCTTTACATTCTTCCTGAATTAAAAAGGATTCTGAAAATGAGGATCATAGACAAGCTATCTATTTTGCTGATGCTGCATTCCCAAATCTAAAGAGAGTTTTTAAAGATGTCTGCTATTCTCTTCAGCCACTTATTTTGTAACCTAAGGTTGTTGTGTAAATATAGTCTTAATTTTTACTGCCAGTTCCTTAATTGCCCCACGATGAATGATTTTTATGTAGAATCTCTAAATAGAAATATAAAAATCCTTCTTAACTTTTCTAGTGGGAGAAATTTTATAAAAATGAACAAAATAAAATATTTGATACTGATTTTTATGCACAGTACACTGCTATTCTCCAGTTCCTCCAGTTCACACCCAATCATTCTTACTCGTAAATACAATTTTTACGTGTTCAACTACCTTCAGCTGTGATGCCAGCATCTCAAGACAACTCACAGTGTCATGTTATCACAGCAATAATAGGATCACTGGATTTTAACACAGCAGAACAGACAATGAAACAATCATATGATATGAAATGCTTTGTGTGTCTTGGACACGGGATAAAAACTCACCTAGTGAATCGGTTAGTATTTCAGTGTTCTTTCAGTCAGAAGTCTGAATTTTGGAATGTTTTAGCCAATAAAGAGAAATCTTTGCTTTACTTCCAGGCCAGAACAACTTTATGCCTGGCTCACTCTGCATGAACACCAAGAAACTTTGAACTTGGCACTCATGTGTATATGCCAACTATATCTTGAACTATTTTCTTCTGAGTAGGAATTTACAGGCAGGACACAAGACCAGAATCATAGTGACTGTTTTCCTTTCTTGTGCAAAAAATATTCAGATAGATCACCAATAGCTGCCAAGCTGTCTGCTACAATTTTGCCCTGGGAAAGATGGAACAGAGTTAAGATTTTCTGGGAAAGCTCATACAATATTTGCTTTTACCATACCAGGATATATTTCTGCACGCTTTGAAGAGCTAATGGCTGAGTCTGCATGGTCTCACCCTCCTTCATTTCAAAGAGATAGGTCTACCTTTTACATCTCATATGTGAAAATCTGATACAAAACAAAACAAAACCTGATTTGATTTACATATTGAGAACAAGAACAGTAATGATCACAAGTATTTCCAACATTTCTCTTTGTCTGGATTTTCTGATAAGAACATGTTTTCCAATATAATGGATATTATTCCTGAGAATAACTTGTGAATTTGCTTGTTTTGTTTAGATTCTTCTTTTCATCTTCTCATTTGTATTTCTCATAGCACAAATAGACACAATTCTTACTCAAGGAGTATTTATCTGTTTGCTAGATATGGGCTGAACTGTAAAGCTGAAAGTGTTGAGTGCTGCTTGATCTGAGCTGAGGAGCACTGGAGCTCCAACTGGTAAGGCACCCATATGGTGGGACTTAGTCTTTGCTACTGTACTCCTTCTGCTTTCCACGTTGTTCTCTTTTTTGTTGTAGAAGGTAAGGTAATCTTTTCTGGTACTCAACAGAGAAATTTAGTATTCTAATGATTGAGCTCCCAACAAGAATTTAAACTGATTTCACCCATCAGTGAACCATTTTTAAAATAAAAAAACAATACAATAAAATTTTCTTTTGGTGTAACAAAACCAACTTTTCTTAGGCCAATGGATAATTTTCTTTATATGCTTGGATGCTAAAGTAAACAGAACTTTCCTAATGTGCCAAACAGCAAGATGAACTCAATGAGCTGATAATTCTGTAAGCATTTTTACTGCTGCATCAAGAAATGGTTGCTATGGAGAGAAGTTGCTATGGCTTCTGACTACAAAGCAATCTTTCTTTCTTTCTTTCTTTGTTTTCTCATAAGATCTTATGTGTTGCACTTTTTGAAATTTAAACACTCTGAATTTCTTAAAGATAAGAAAGAAATATCCCAAAACATCATGCATTTAGATTGAATCAGTGAGGATAAAAATCAGTAATGCCTAACTTACTGAAAATCTCTTCACTAACTAGTCATTCACTGTAATTTCCACTAAGGCGATGAGACACATACGTCTGGTTCCTCACCGTCTCCAATTCTTCTAGACTTTCTTCTGCACATTTGATATGCTAATTGCCTAAAGATAAAATTCTCTCTTTCATCTGTTGATCTAATCAAACTTTTTTCCTCAGTATTAATTATCTATTGAC
This sequence comes from Bambusicola thoracicus, assembly GCA_002909625.1. Taxonomy (NCBI): domain Eukaryota; kingdom Metazoa; phylum Chordata; class Aves; order Galliformes; family Phasianidae; genus Bambusicola; species Bambusicola thoracicus. The sequence continues at coordinate 1,306 of PPHD01019432.1, read as the reverse complement.
TGCTCTCAAGAGCCAGCTTCTAATGTGGCAAAAGGATGAATTAATGCTTTGTTTTGAGTGTACTGTCTGAAATACGATGAGCACGATGCAGCTATGGTCAGTTTTCTATTACATGTAATGAAGGTAACCTCACTTATTGCCGTGCTATGTAGACCCTTGCAGTCAAACATGTTATAAATATGGAAAAAATATTACTGCCTGCATTTAAACTTGGTATTCAATTTTGTTTTCTTTTTCTGTTGAACATTCTGTTGCATAGAGATAAGTATTAGTAGGTTTTTCATGTAAGGAATGTGCATTTTTCATATTACTAGTATTTAATTTTTAAATGTGCATCAGCTGTCATGGAGTTATCTAGATCTATCTGTGTCCATGACAGAAGGAACAGCAGGTCTGAAAGCCCACTAGCCCAAAAAAGGGAAAGGGATAGGGGGAAGGGTAGGGAGATGGGAGCTGGGCCCAAGAACAGAACAGCAACAGTGATCTGAGGAGAAAGGTTAATTTACTAAATATGATATTGGAATACAAGATAAAACAAAATAATAAAATATAATTGGAATTGAGGCTAATAAATCAAATAAAATGAGAGAGAGAGAGTGTTCAAAACTGAAGGCCTTACTCAGAAATGAAGGCGAAATGGCTGGGGGGCACACACACACACTGCCAGGGAGAGAGAGAGCGAGTCTTGTGACTTAGGGGTCCTCCCTTCTGAATGTAATTCGCCTCTTCTGAGAGGCAGATATTCGGAAAATCAGCAGTCTGTGGAATTGGGGCATTAAGATCTTTAATGTGATATTATGATGTGGAATACCGATAACAGAAATCATAAAACCACAACAATTAGCAGATGTAGAAAATTAGGTATACCATAGTATACCTAAGCATCTTCTTAGAGGTGATCATTAATTTGCATGTGAGGATTAAAATGCAATACTCTAAAAACCATGGACTTCATTCAGAAGAAAAATGGAAGATTTCTGATTCTTCCACGGAGCCACTTCAAAACAGGATAAGTCTGTATTCCTATGTACTTGCTTCATGCTTATACCATGAATGAAATCCGATACAGGAACAGAAAGCAAATTAAAACATCTTCTACAGCTAAAAGTAAATAACAGGTTCTCCTAGAACAATTCCTATGTATGCGTATATACATATATATATGTATATGTATGTATGTTTCATTGCCCCAAGGAATATATTGAATGTTACGCCATTAAAATAATCACCCCTCACTTTTTATGTCTCTATTTGTTTGTCCATTCATTCTCACTGACTGCTCTCAGGGTTACAGAATGACAAGAAT
>PPHD01019431.1:0-14105 GCA_002909625.1 Bambusicola thoracicus | reverse complement strand
GCTGGAATGTATAGTAAATGATATTTTTACATGAGGTGATTATTTCAGATAATTATTCTTTACGTCAGTAAAGTCGCGCATTTTTCATGTGCCTCGTGAGTTGATATTCGGAACTCATTTTTCAGCACTCCCTATGGGCAAGGCTTTTTGTTTATTTCATTGTTCTTTTTCATGAAGAAATGTGGCAAATGCTGATCCACGTGTAATTCTGCTGGTAAACCCTTCGTGTGACAGGGAAACATGGACTGAGTTTTAATTTTTTAAGATAACAGTTTTGACTAATACTGAAGTTTTTAGTATTTAAGATTATTAAGTAGACAAAACCATGAGGGATGGTTGCGCACGAAACAGTTATTGAATGACAGCTTTGATTCCAGTATGTCTGTGTCTCTTGGATGACATCTGCAGCTTGACTAGGTAACCTGCTGATGTTGAAAAACAGTGCTTTGGCTCATTTTTTCTTTGTCTGATGCCAAGAAAGCTCAGGCATGTTTTTGTCTCTTTTAGACCATGCTATTTGTAATACTTCTCTTTATGGTTTGCCAAGTAAATTGATTACCAAGGCTTTGCTTATTCCAGCGCTCCTACTAAGGAAAAGTTAAACAAGCAGATAGCTTCATGTTACAGAATAGAGGGGTTCTGAGCCTCCTGAGGAGGTGGGCTTTCACCACGTAGTTGTATGTTCTGGAAAATGCACGCTTGTTGAAATATAAGTGCAAATGTGTTAGTTTTGTTAGAAAGCAGGCAAATTAATAATTCAGTTCATTCTTTTTGGAATTCAAAACAAAATGTAAGTAATAATGTAATGATTTTGGTGTAACTGGAACAAGTCAATGTGTTGGATGAATTGTGAAGAAAAGAAAAAAAAAACATTTTTTCCTATTATGAAGGGGACTTTTTAGTACTGGTTACAAATGAAAACAAATTTTGGAATGCTGAAGTAAGTGCGTTGCTTGGGAAATCCTGCTTTCCAATTACTTGTAATGAAATAAATGATTAGCTTTGAATTTTTCTTAGTTAGCATTTTGTGTATTCAGAAGATGCTGGTAAAAATGCCTCTTTTGAGATAAGTGAACTTGAAATATTAGGAGGCGTTGAGTGTAGCACTACCGTTTCAGGTACAGCTCTGGATTATTCCAGATTTGAAGATCTCTACTATGTAGGACTCTGGTTTATCTTTAGTTTTGATGTATTCTTTTCACAGATGACGTTAAAATGTTTAGTTACTTCAGTAGAAAATTCTAATATTATGCATACTGGTCTTTTGAAGCAAAACAAAACAGACTAGGTAACACAAAAATAAGATTACATCAAATGGGACATTCTCACTATTCTTTTCATTTCTAGTGAAGAGGGCTGCTGAAATTGAATTTTTTTGGTGCATCGGTTTTGAGAGGGTAGATTTTCTATTTAGTTCACCACACAGTTGCTCAAAAGCTTGTGAAAATACAAAAAGCGTCTGGAATATGCAGTTGGGTTTAGAAACTAAAGCAGCACTGACCATTTTGGAGGTGATCAGATGTTAGATGAGTTTAAAGTGATCACAGAAAGGATTATTAAAAGCTATGAGCAGAAGAGTATGGAATTGTATCATAGAATCATAGAATGGCTTGAGTTGGAATGGACCCCCAGGACCATCAAATTCCAGCCCCCCTGCCACAGACTGAGCCACCAGCCTCCAGTACACAACCCCCCCCCACCCCAAGATTTCAAAACGCATACTATAATGGATTTTTCTCTCCAGAGTAGAAAAGGAGGTAGAAGCATATTAGCTTTTATAATTCAAATCTCTAGCTAACTAGGTTGGCATTTTAATAATGGATGTTCTCTAAAGAGCTTAATGATAATAACCAATTGACCAGTCGTTGGAAGCCTTGCTCTGTCACCTGCAAATGGTCCTTTTAAATCAGATGACTTTAGAGACACTTGTGTGGTCTTCTTACTCTTATTGCAGGTGTGTGGAGAGGTTTTGTTTCTCAGTTTAGGGAAATTCCATGTGTGATTTTCCTCAGATTTTTTAATATGCTCATTTTTCATGAAGAGAGACCAGACTTCCAAATTTAGGTGAACACCCCTTAAAAAAGTTTGGAAGAGCTTCATAGTGTAGACTGCATAGAATAAAATAGCTTGCTGATGTAATTGCTGATATGGAAACAATTTACAGTATGTAAAACAATGTTGTAGGAGGGCTGCTCTGAAAGTAAAACCTCCTGTTATGTTGGCCTATGATGTCAGAGACCCACATAATAAATACAAGGCATTACTTTTGGAGCAGCTCTGCCATGTTGTGTTTACTGACCTTAATGCTTTGAATATCTTGTGAGTTAGAATACGTATATCACTGTGATTTGAACATAATGTTATAGAATTACTTCTTTTCTCAAAAGGCAGACCAGAGGTTTGTGGGAGTTTGAATGTCAGGTGTGTTTGTTAGCTCACAGAATAACATGAGCAAAGTACCAGTGCTGTTAAGTTCCCAAAACTGCTGCTCACAAAAATTATTAACCCTTTATTCTGTAAAGTAATACATCTTTGTGCTAAAGAAGAAACTGTAATGTACTCTTGTTTATGACCGCTTTTAATCTTTGATGCCATATCCTTCTGAGAACTCATGGTACTATTTTTGTTGCAGCACAACACAGAGTCTCTTTTTAGTTATGATGGGTGATCCTTCACGCCACTGTCAGATAAATTGAAGTGTATTGGAATTTATGTTCTCCATCCTACACAGAAGTTGGATGCTTTCCCAGAGTCAATTTGAAAGAGTTGAAAAATATTGAAAAGCTACCCATGTGTTAAATCTTTATTTTGTCTGATAAATTTTCTGAAGTTATTTTTCTTTACTTCTTCTATTGGATATTTTATGACACAGCTTTTAATTGGCTGTTTTTAAGAGTAGATCTGCCTGTTTACATGTTATCGTTGTGGTTTTCATCTTTATTTTTACAATTTTTGCCGTTATATAATAGCGTAATGGGCTGTTGTGGTTGAATGAGAAGACATGCAGTCAGTCAGCATTCCAGGCAGAAATCTGAATCACAGCCCCCAGCACCATAGCACACTGACGTGAAAATTTATGACCAGTATTGTGGAAATGTGCCCTAATTTTCTGCATCAGACTATCTGTCTTATACGGATATCTTTGTAGTACTAAAGTATTTTCTGAATGTAGGAGATGGCCAAGTAGTCCATAGATAAAATCAGGTTATTATAAAGCTGAGTTACACTGAGAGGTGAAAATCATTTTTATTTTCTTTTTTTTTTCCTCAATGAATACTTTATCATCCTTGTTTCAGAAAAGTGCTTATATAAATGGTTATAGTAAAGGCACAGTGCTTAACAGGCATCCCATGAGTACAGGAATGTGGACTGAATTGTCTTTTGTTGTTGTTGTTTTGTTTCCGAAGTCCTGAATTTCTTAGTTTCCATCTCTCCTGTTTTCCTTTCACTTCTGTTCTGCCCATTTTTTTTTTGCTTTTTCTTCTAAGGATGCTTTTTGGAGGTGAACACGTGTTAGTGAGCTACAGTGTCTCCAAAACAAACAAAAGAGAGTGGGGAATTGATGGAAGGAGAGGAGGACAGGGAAAAGATACAGCTGCTCATTTTCAGTTTCCTGAAACTAGCCTTGAATTCAGTGGCATTTTCTTAGCCTTTATAATAAAAACTGGGCACCTGTTTGAAACACTGTGACTTTATTTTACTCTGTTGCCAACAGGAGAATGTTAAAATAGTAATAAATAGATTGCTTGAATTATTGTGTAAAATAACATTGATAGAAGAAGTTTTGCCAGATGAGATCTCATGAGTAGTAGATTGCCACACCAGTGGAATCTTCTGAAAGAGCAGCCAACCCCATATGTTGTTTTTTGTTCTGCTGTGCTAACGTCCAAGTCAGTAGGAGGTATTTCCATGTATTTCACCTTCTGGAGAACAAGATTCTCTAAGGATTGGATCCTATAATTCCTAGCTGGCTGTTGTGAAGTCATTTCTTTTGGACCCAAACAGGCAGTGTGCCTTTGCAACAAAGAAGGCCAAGAGCAATCTGGGGCTGCCTTAGGAAGACCATTGCAAGGGGGAAGGCAGAGGGAGGGGATCATTCCCCTCTGCTCAGCACTGGTGAGATGTGTCTGGGCTCTCCTGTACAAGCGAGACATGGACACACTGGGGTGAGGGCATTGAAAAGCCATGAGATGACGGGGACTGATCAGCCCGCAGAAGAGAAGAATCACGGTGATCTTATCTGCTTGTATACATAGCTGTGGGGGAAATTAAAAGAGAAGGAGCCAGGATCTTTTTGGTGGGGCCCAGTGACAGTTCAAGAGGCAACCAGTACAAACTGAAACACAGAACATTCTCACCTGAACACTGGAGAACGCCTTTTCCAATGTGAGAGTGACCAAACAGTGGCACAGGTTGCCCAGAGAAGATGTGTAGCTTCCCTTTCTAGAGATACTCTCTACTCACTCAAACCCAGCTGGATGGTCCCCTGGGCAGCCTGCTGTACCTGCACCTGCCTGAGCAGAGGCTGCCTTGGGCAGTCTCTGGAGGTGCCTGCCAGCCAATGTGCGTCTGTGTTTCTTGTGTTGCTCTCATCTGATGTTTAGCTGAAGTACTGGATGATGCCAGATACCACTGAACAGGTTGCACGTTCTCATGTATTTTTTCTGAACAGTAACGTCAGTGAAATAACGTTATTAACATTACTAGGTAAAAACCTGTGGTTGAGGAATAAACCTCACAACAATGTGTGGAATGGAACATGTTTGGGGTTTTGTTGCACAACTCGTGTTAGTTAGCTCTTACGCACTTAAGTCGTCTCATTGACGTCAGTAAGAATACTCCTATAAGTAAGTATACACCAATGCAAGCAAGGATTGCACAATACATCCTTGTCTCTAATGTAGAAGTAAAAGCATATGTAACATGTTATTTAATTATCACTTCAAGCTTCCTTTATTTTGGTAGCATATTCATTTAAATACCTTAAGTTCCACTACTTTTCCTAGGCCATGTTATACTAACATGAAGATATCGTTACATCCATCACCATGAAATTTTCAGCAGTTCACAACTCTGAAAAATCAATTTTTCTTCTGTTTGTATATTCAGCTGATAAGTAAGGGGTGGCAGAAAAAGAAAATACTTCTTGTCCTTTATTGTCTTTTAAATAAATCAGTTTCTCACTTTTTTTCCCTGACAGTTTGGTGGTGTCATTGCTTAATGTTCAATGTTTAATTAGTCCAAAGGTGGGCTTTCTTTTCCCTACAAAAGAATTAAGTAGATTAGACTTAATTTCAAATGTCAGTTGAAGTTTGATGTTGTATAAAGAGGTGCTTGAATTAGCTTAGAGACTTTCCAGAAACTACTGCAAGGTAGCACCTGTGAGTATTTAATGTTAAACCTCTTCTGAGTTGTGAAATGATCTAAGAGTCTGGTGTTAAAATTTCAGAAAGGGCATCCATTTCAATTTGTAATGAGGGTAGGTGTTAATCATTCGAAGTAGGAGTGCTTTTACAAAGAGATGACGCCTAATACTGAAAACTCTTTTAAGCCAATAGCCAAAATACAAAAAACAAACAAACACCCCTATTAGCTGGAAGTTGAAATAAGAAAAGTCGAAACTGGAACTAGAATGTGACTTATTTCTCAAATGGGAATACCTGTTTGTCTCCATTGCTAGCCTGAAGAGACTGACTGGAAAACATGCTTAACTCTTCTACCGCTTGCATGTTTTATTTAAAATCAGATGCATTTTTTAAAGATATTCACCACTTCAGTCTTCAAATTATTATGCATATTGCAAGATGACAGACACTTTTTGTGTAAAATGGAAGGAAGGATCGCGACTGTTGTGGTTTGTTTTTGAGGAACTCACTTCCCATGACTTTGTGGATGCAGTCATGCTAGGTTTCTTTGTAAAAAGAAATTAACACAGTAGGAAGTGGTAGATTTCTCTGGGCTTTTTACCTTTCCACTTTGTAAAGGATGTTGACTGTGTTTTTCTCTGAGCCTTCTCAGGCAGTGCGGTTGGAGGGAATTAAGAATGAGAAATGCTGGTCTGTGCTGCTGCAGGTATGCTTTTAGTACTACCAAAGTAGACAACGCTCAGGTATCTGGTGTGGGCATGTAGCATGTTACTTGACTGCGTAGTTATTCCTTACAAATAGTTTTGTATCCTGGGAAACTGTCCTGACAAGTTTACTAATCTAAGTGCTAAGATGGAGCAGGATGCTCCTTTCAAGAGGAGGAAGTACGTTTTCAGTGTCCTATTTAGTGAAATAACATTGAGACTTGGCACACTTGTAAGTATTCTTCATAGAAGGTTTCATCATACTGGATCTTGTCTCTGCACTAAGTTAGGTAGTGTTTTAGTGAAGATTAACGTGAGTTTATGTTATAAATGAATTACAGAACTTTATTTATGGGCTTTCTCTTAAAAAAAAAAAATAATCAGTAAAACTTTGGTACTAAAGACAGTGGGGCTGTTCTTGCAACAGAATAGTTTCTCAAATATGGAGATACATCAGAATTGAGTGTCAGGTGGGTGGAAGACATTACATCAGCCAGAAGGTATTATTGGAGAAGTCATAAATTAAGAACTTTGTCCAAACTCTTGTACTCAAGGAGAGAGTTAAGGTGTTCCTACCTTGTGTAATTGTTAGATTTTAAGTAGCCTCGTTTATGGCTGTATGTAATCTTTCCAGAGATCAGCTAGGTGCAAGTCCTGAGTGACCTGACATTTTTCGTACCGAGTTGGGAATGAACTATATTTTGTCACTTATCACTGTTCATTTGAGTCTTACTGGTCAGGTATATTTTGGGCTGGAGACAAAGTGCCCTGTCTGTGTGTGTCACACAGGAGAATAAAAATGAGCAATTAATTATTAAGTCATACTGAAGAGTTCGTTGCGGCTTTATAAATACGTTTTTACTTACCTCATGGTGATGCATTATGTTTAAGCGTGTTGATAATTATTTTTATCGGTAACCTTAAGATGATACATAGCATTTTCCCCAAGCAAAGATTTGAAATTAATTTGATTACAATTTGCACCTCTTAAAGCATGTATATATTCATTTTGTTAGGTTTTGCAGAGTGTTAATTAAATCCCCATATTTGATCCCATCATGCACCTGGAAGGATAATAAAGGTTGTTGCAGATCCCTCGGTTATTCCAAAGTGCAAATTAGAACTGTGGAGGAGCTACTCCTCACCCTGGAAAGTAGTGTTTAGTTTAATAAAAAAAAAAAGCAGTGGACATCCAGGCAATGAATGGTATCACAGTGTAACACTATCCACGCCCTGGAACATTATGCCATCTGCACAATTTGGAGTGTGAATTGATACCTTGCGAAAACTGAGTATTCAAGCTAGGGATATTTATTCATCCCATTATGCCTTTGTATATGTCCCATGGAAAGATCATAGGCCTTAACGCTCTAATAAAAGCTGATTTTTATAAACACTCTTAGCTCGCTTTTTGCTTTTACTTTGCTGTGTGAATCAGTGCTCAGAGTTGTCAGTAGTTTGCAGTTCTTGAGCTCTGGGTTTTGAGAGATGTCACCACTGAAGTACTCATCTTTGACTAGAGTGCAAGCTTACAAGGTGCTGATCATACCTGGAAAAGGCCTTGTGAGCAGCCGCTGCAGAAGCTGGTGGAAACAGAAGGCACTTAGGTCTACGTGTATCCTGGCATCTGGTATGTTCAGATGCGTAGACACATTCATGGCTTTTTCAACAGAACGAAGGGATTTGAATTACAGTGTACCAGATAAAGTGATTATTGGTATTCTTTCTGTATAGAAGCATTCCAGCTCTGGTTGGCTGAGCTGGTCTTTGTTTTCTCTCTAAAGCTTAAGCAGGGCTGCTGGTCTCCTGACTGAGATGTTACGCAGTGTGCTGCTTTCTGCCACATGCACTGCACAAGTGACTGCATCTGACCGGGATGGGATTGGGATCTAAATGCATACAGTGACTCGAGTCTGGCAAAATTAACACTTCATATTTTTATGATTTGAAATGTTTAATGATAAAATTTATGACGTGAAACAAATGTATGCCCATTTTAAATACACAGATCTGCGGTGTAGTGCTGTTTATGTACTACATTAATAGTTCTTACTGCTAGTGCCGTTTTTCCAAGTGCTGAACACAGGAACAGCGTATTGCTTTTTTTTTCTAGCAATGTGAGCCTGAGTTGGAGGAGAGACAAAAAGAACTTGAATGGAGCTGTTCACAGCCAAGTTTAAATTTGAACTGATTTTTCAAGACAAGAAAAACCAAAAAGAGGTTTGGCCTTACTGATTGCTTAGAGCAAGTGACCACACTTTTTGCCAGACCAGTAATGTCAGGTTTCATGGAGTTTGGGCACTTGGTTGCATTACATTCCTGTATACTTAAATGGATTAAGATAAAAAGTCTGACTTGAAAAGGATATTCCAAAACTGACTGTGCCTGTGGTTTTGAATCCTGATGCTTTGAACAAAGAAGGGATTGATTTAATGGGATTAATGCTTAATCCAAATGAAGCAATGTACACACATGCCTTGAATGCTTTGGAGAATGACTACAAATATAATTTATAAGGTTTGGTTGGAAAGATACAGAGAGGTGATTTTTGTGTTAGGAAGTGACGAGACATCATGGCTTTAATTGAGGATGCAGATACAGATTTGGTTCAATTATCTTTTTTGAATTACTTTCAGATATTTTTAAGGTTTCTCCTTTTTAGTGCAAGCATGGCATTTATTTTCAAGTGTTCATTTGAGAAAGTGTTGTAAATCTGTTCTTCCTCTTGATATTCCAAATAAGAAAATTTACTTTAATGTTACGCATTTTTACTTGTATTTGAGATAAGGTCATTTCCTGCTTCAGGTGTTCCCTTATCTGAAAAGTGTTTATTATTATGTTTCTTCTTCTTCTATTTGTTTGTTGTTATTTTTGGCTTACGGATTCTCCATGGAGCAAAACATCTTGTTACTTACATGGAGGCGTTATGACCTTGCCTCTGTTTGCTGGCCCCTCTGATTGCAGGGATGAATGGTTTGTAAAACCAAACACGCTCATGTGTTTCATCTTAAAATAAATATATTTATTGTATACATTGCAAAATTTAAAGTTATTTCCTTCCACGGTTTTCTGTACATTAAAATCGTATTGATTTCTTTTATTAACCAATTTATACTCTCACAAGGGGTTTTCAAAGCCTTGAGTCCTGTCCAACTGCATGAAAGGTCTGCCATTCACATCAGTGTTGCAAAGGGTTTGAGAAACGCAGTGACTGCTGTCTTCTAAGCATAGCTGTTCTGGGATAAAACGATGAGCCTTGGTAGTTGCTAGACAGCCTCAGTAAGTTTCATCCACTCTCTGTTGCCTTCCCGTGCCACCCAGCCTGCTATCTTTTTATTTGCATTTTTGATTTGGTTCTTCGTCATTGCTGTTCTTAAGTTTTTCTCTGCTAGCAGGACCAGGAACTTTCGGTGCAAACTAAAATTCTCGCCTAATCATGGGGGTTTGATGAAGCTAGTGGCTTTAGAAAAGCGCCAAATATCACAGCACTAATGAAAAAAAATCAGAATTTCTTAATGATGTGACTGAGTCATGCTGCTAAATGGAGCAGATTTTGAAACATAGCTGTAGGCTTCAATTCTTTTACCTCATTCCAGTTGATTCTGCTTTACACTGAGCTCAGCGAAGCTATTCTCAGAGGAGGGTGCAACACAACATGCGTTCTGAAGTGAAGCCATTAATCGACTCAGTGCTACAAAGGTTATCTAATATGTAAGAATTTTTTAAAAGTATTTTACACAGGAAAAAGAAAAAAAGCTGAAAGCAGAAATAAAACTTTCAGATTATCTATTACTTTTCAGATTTATTATTATGATTTTTAAAGAGAGAATGCTGGAGAATGGCTCAAAAGCAGGTAGTAATTACTGAAACCTAATGTTTGTAGGAGATCTTGTTTCTTAATTTCTTTTGGAATCTAGCCATGCTGTATCTGGGATAGTAAACAAACACTTCATAGGAGTATCCTTATGTACTGAACTGCTTTGTTCTATGCCGTTAAAGTGTTAGAAGCGTGCTTTGTAGTGCATTGTCCAAAGAATAGGAATAGATTTGTTACATGAACGTTGCTATTCCATAAGCTTTGTCCACTGTCGCGCTTTGTTCTTTATCGTCCATTCTAATATATGTTTCATTTGGAAACTTATTTTCATTCACTTCAGGTTTCTTCAGAAGTCAGTTTGCCAGTACCTGTACTCCTAGCTCTGCAGCTGGAGGGGGTATGCTCTCTTTAAAGTCTCTGGACTCATTAGGGAACATTAGCCTTATGTTCTTCCTGAGAATACCTAGTGCCTGATTTCTTTGGGTAGAGTATGAATACTCATAGTCAAGATTTTGAAAAGAAAGAAGTTAATGTTAGCATTGTAACCAACATTCTCTTCTCAGTAAAAACGTTTCCATGTCAGAGTGGTGTGCAAGCTGTTGCTAAGTGTGCCATTTTCTTGCTGTCATTATGTCAAATTTAGTTTGATACTCTGGAAGGATAGCTTTAGGTTAGGAATGTTCACATGCAAGAAGTCGGGAGAGGTGTGTGCTGCTGAGTCTTACCCACTTTTTTTTTTTTCAACTGGAAAAGGATACATGCACATACTCATGCTGAGGAAGAAATACTGTGGTTGATACAGTTTAGTTCCTTCTGGGGACTAATATAAAGCAGCAAGTCTCACAACTGAGGAAGGCAGTTTTGAAACACAGCAAAATGATCCACTCGCATGGCATGCATAGCTACAGTGATAGTTGTTGGAGCATATCTTTAGGTAACAGTCTTAAGACTGAAAGTTGTTTCTTTCTTAGGACTGAAGTTGTTTCTACAACTGTCACAAACATTTGACTGTTTTATGTTGAAATTACTGGATTGTGGTATTTGGGAGTGATGTTTGTGTTTGCTATAGTTAGTTTAGTAAGATAAGAAATGAAGAAATGCATCTGTAATTCTGTCTTAAATTCTGTATGGTTCTGAGTATAGCTTCAATGAAAGAGAAGGCATTTATCCTAGCTTGAAAAGGAAAAATGAACAAAACACTCTTGTGAATGCTACATTGAAGACTGAGGAGTTACTTAAAATAGAAAACATGAAACCAAAACTTCGATATACTGTCATGAGCTGTGTCAAGTGAGAGGAACAGCTTGAGCCCTGGACATATGCAAAGTGGAAAAATAGATACATGGTTATTTGGTAGTATACTCTGAAGCATCAGTCCAAGACGTATCAGTTTATAGAACCGCTAGGAGTAAATATAATTCTTTTTTGTCGTTTGATTCTCCCTTCCTGCTTCTAACATCCCAGAATGAGCACACGACCAGATAATATTGCCCCTTGGCAATAAAAATCCTTTTCACTGATCAAGAAATTGCCTCTTGGAGGGTACTGAGGAACAAGCTATCTTCCACCCTTTGCCTTGCCAGTTTGATATCATCCTGCCTTAAAATAAACAAATTATACTGAATGATACAGAAAGCACAGTAATACAAAATGCTTGCGTAAAACCTGTCATTTATAGAAAGGCTATCTTTCCACTTACTGTTCAGACAGGGATAACCAAGAAATGGAGAAAATGAAACCAAACAAGCCTTGATTAATGTTTTCCGTGCCTATGAATTAGCTTTTTAAGCTTAGATGGCATGGCCAAAGAGAACATTTCAAACTGAGATCTGTGAAGAGAACCTAAACAATCGTGCTGGTCAGGAAGCTAGGAGCTGCTGACCTGGTGCACGGAGAGGGCAGGCTGAGCAGTTCCTTTGCCTGCAGTTTGCTCTGAGGGAAATGAAAAGAGGAAGCGCTCATCTGATATGCATGTACCCTTTCGTATTACATTTTTTATTATAATTTCTATTATTTAGTCACAAATCCAGTGATGAAAAAAATTGAACGTTTGCATCAAGTTGGGCATTAGCAAGTTGCACAAGGAAGATAACAGTACTGATGCATGGGTTTATTGCTTAAAAATAAAAATACAAGGGAGAAAGATTGTTTGGTGTGTGTGTGTGTTTATTTAAACAGGATGTGTATGAATCAGGAAGGCAAACGCTGAAGCATAGATGGAATGAATTGATGCTCAACCAGAATGTCAGATTCCTCTAATTCTGAGAAGAATTGAGGTCATTCTGGGTTTTCTGGCTGGGTGCATGCTAAGGTGTTGGCTGGAGCTCTGCCTTCCTGAGTGGGGTCCCTCTTGATACTACCTGACCTCAGTCAGAGAACATAGCTTTTGCTCCACGTCAGAGTTGAGGAACAAGAGGAGGTATCACTGGAGTCAGTGTAGAGTCAGTAAAACGATTCTTGTTGTGTCGGAAGCGCTATGGAAGTAGTAGACATTTCTTCTGTGAAGATTTTCTGAAGTCACAATGTGTTATCGTTGGGTTTTGCTGTTGTTTTTTTGTTTGTTTGTTTGTTTCTGTACAAAGGTACAAACTGTGTTTTTCAAATAGACAGACCAAAGATCAGGAGGATCAGTAAATCTGATTTCCTTTATGTAGAAAGTAGATCTAAATTTCTTGTTTTTTTTTCCTTAAAATCTGAGTGTATATTGAAATCCTATTCGGCTTGTGCCTATCTAAATATCTGACACTGAAAAAGCTCATCAATGCAGATACCTTTATGGAAACAAAGGAGGGTAATTTAAAGGTGTTTGTAGGATTTCTTATAGCAGCTCCATGAATCACTTTCCAAGTAAGTTTGAAGCAGAATTTTTGCCCTCAGGTTGCTGGAATTGCAGTAATAAAACAGTAATAACCCTTGATACGCAGACTGAAGTCTTATTTCAAATAGACGTTTTATTGAATTTTAATGTGTCTATTACAAAAAAACATCCTGTAAAGATTTCAGTGAGTGTTTCTTTTGAAGTTAAGGAATAAATACTTCACACATTAGAAAGCTGAGGTTATTTTCACTTCAAATTTATATCAAACCTTGCAGAATTTCCGTTGCTAATGTTACAAACTTTGCAGTTCCTTGCTTCCTACTAGAAGGGAAAACCATTCAATTATCTGTGGTCTGAGAACATCCTTAAACTAGCAGGTATTCTCTGACAAGCCTGTTTTTAGCATTTCTCATCCCAAATTTAAGAATCGGATAAATTTTGCTACCTTTCTAATGACGAACTCTGAATCTTCAAAACTTCGTAGTTGTTTATGAGTGACTCTGAAAATACATTATCTTTTCAGATTTTTTTACAGTGAAATTAGGAAGACTTTCTTTTTTTTGAAGTATTACTTTTTTCTTAATTAAACAAATGATAGAGTTGTCTTAATTAGTCTGTTTTTTTTTTCCCCCATATGGGAGGTGTTGATCACAGGGGCTGAAAAATCTTCTTCATTCCTGTACAAGATGTAATTCTTTATATATGTATTATGACCTGAATTTACAAGCCTTTACCTAAATCCTCAAAGTAGTCTGAATACAGAGTTTTATTTTTCCAAACTTGTTGATTATATCCTACTTTTACTGAGTTGGCAAGAATCTTTGCTTCTTTAGTAATGAAGATCAGTGTGCTTATTTAGGTCTCTAATTTGAGCAGCCTGGATCTAGAGTTTCTTGCCTGTAAGTGGAAGCACTGATACCCAGTGCAGTGGTAACCCAGGTAGGCAGCAGCTGCGGATGGATAAGAGAAGTGGTACTTTGGAGATGGGTTGTGCTGGTAGGAGCTGAATGAGGGAGCTGCAGTGGGTGTATGTGAGGAGCAGATGGTTGAGGGCCTGCAGACAGTGCTGGGGTGCGGCATCCTGAATGTTTTCATAGTATTTCTAATAGATCTCAAAGCTTATGGTCATTGGTTAGTATTTAAATACACTGCAGCTCTTTTCAGCATATACTGACTCTGAGCCAAACATGAAGTAGGAAAACTGATTTTGTATTATAGCATGAATGCTCCCCAGAATAGGTCAGAGATGTCTGGAAGGAAGTTTCTCTTTTGCTGAATCCACTCTGTGCTCTGTGGTTACTTTCCAGCTGTACAGAAATAGTTTCATTTATACACACACACCACCAGCTGAGGAGTATTTAGAACCATTACAGCACTTGTTGTTCCTTTTCCCCTCAGAT
>PPHD01019430.1:1588-14105 GCA_002909625.1 Bambusicola thoracicus | reverse complement strand
ATTAGTGAAAATGTATGACTGTACTTATCCATGAGTTTAATCGTATTTCACAGCTGGAACAGCTAATCAGCTACTGACATATAAACACTGTTAGCAAAAGAGGTGCTATTACTTACCTTGATCTTTGTTAGAGTTGGATCCATGTTTAAGATGAGGTTAAACAGTTGGTAGCTTCTGTCTAATGATGCATTAGAGACTGTGTCTTTTTTGTCAAGACAATCATGCATTTGTGATCTTAACTTGCAAGCTGTTCATCTGGAAACAACACAATATGTTGATCTTACCAAAGTATATGCTGTTTTTTCACTTCACTGTCAGAGGAGCTAGAAGACAATTGTGGCATTACCCCATCCAAAAAGAAACAAAAGTCAAGTGCATTATATACTACAAATATCGTCTTCCACCCCCCCCTCCCCCCCCATACACTGAGAGTAGATAGTTCTTATTTACACAGTTAAGAAAAGCAGTGTTGAAAATAATCAAGACCTGTGATTGAAAGGACATTCCTTGGCTAAGTCAAGTGTGGAAAAAGTAATGTTGGTATTCTCCCTATCACTCAGCTTTTCTCTCCAGGAATCTGCTTTACTGAGCTCACCTCAGAATACATGAAGTTATAAACATAGTCACCAGTTTGCCAGATAAGACTGAATTGCATAAAAATTAACTGAAATAGCATGGAGATATGAACAAGGGAATACTCTTTCTACTAGAAAGTCAATTTAAGATCTGCAGATGGAGCTGAAACCAGTGTTTCCAGCTGTTTGCCAGTGCTGGACCTGCCAGGGTCATCAGCATCATGATCAAATGAAGTGCACCAGTGTAGAGCAAACAAAGGCAATGACAGAACCTCTATTTGAGAAATAGGTGCTATAAGAAAAGATATTAAAGGGAAATTAACTCACCCCTCCCAGTAATAGTTTGGAGAAAGGGGCGAGCTGAGGAATGCAGCCTTCTCCTGTTTGTACTATTGCGCCACATAAGGAAAGGGTGGGGGGAAGGGGAACCTGTGCAGACTCAGGCTGCACACACGCTCCCAGAAGCATCACTGAGACAGAAAGGGTGGCTCTAGCCCCCTCTGCTCCAGGCAGTCATGTGCTAACCACTGTTCCTGAATTATTAGCAATGGCAGCGTTCAGGATAAATCCTCCCCTACCTAATCTTGAAAACATCAGAGAATCACAGTCAGATTAGATTTCTTTAACTTCCTAGGCTGCAACAGGTATTCAGCATCTGAAAATTGAGGTAGTTAACCATGCCAGCCTTTAACAATATCTGTTTTACCATTTTGGGACAGCAATAACTATTTTCTTTTTAAAACATTCAAAAGTGCTCAACAGATCTTTTTCCATCTCAATCTGTCTTATTTGTTTTCTCTGTGGAGTCCCTGGTCCTTCTTGTGATTTTCTGCTTTATTTATTTCCAAGGACAATGAAGAAAAATAAAAGGCTGTGGAAACACTGAAAATCACTAGTAAAAGTTGTAACTCCTTGTGCATAGCTGAACCAGCTATCACACCATGCTCTGAAAGGTGTCAGGTAATAAGTAAAATGAATTCTTGATAATTTTTGGCTTCATTCATTCTATATCTTTATTATCTTGTCTTATCTATATCAAGATTACCTATAGATAGATCAATAGCAAATTGCTATTGAAGAGAACTGCCAGACTACAGTTACCAAATGTGCTGCTGTATTTGGACCCAGGTCCAAAAACCAGAGTTAAATTCATTTGGTGGCCAGTCATGAGCGGTGTCTGCCAGGGCTCAGTACTGGGGCTGCTTCTATTTAACATCCTTATTAACAATCTTGATGAGGGAATTGAGCGCACCCTCAGTAAGTTCACAGACAACACCAAGTTGGGAGGGAGTGTTGATCGGCCTGAGGGGGGAAAGACACTACAGAGGGACCTGGATAGACAGATCAATGGGCCAAGGTTAACTGTATTAGTTTCCACAGGGCCAAGTGTTGGGTCCTGCATTTTGGTCACAACAACCCCAGGCAACCCTATAGGCTTGGGGAGGAGTGGCTGGAAAGCTGCCTCATGGAAACAGACCTTGGTGTTCTGATAGACAGTCAGCTATGCCCACGTGTCCAAGGAGGCCAATGGCACCCTGGCTTGCATCAGGAATGGTGTGATGAGCAGGACTAGCAAAGTCATCCCGCCCCTGTACTCAGCATTGGTGAGGCCTCACCTTGAGTACTATGTTCAGTTTTGGGCACCTCAGTACAGAAAGGACACTGAGGTGCTGGAGCATGTTCAAAGAAGGGCAACAAGGCTTGTGAAGGGCTTGGAGAATACGCCCCATGTTAATCTCTCATGACTCTTAAATAAGTTTAGTCATTGCAGTCTAGAGCACAGAAGAACTGGAGCTCTTTAGTCTGGGGAAAAGGGGGCTGAGGGGAGACCTTACTCTCTTCCAATACCTGAAAGGTGCTTACAGCGAGAGCAGGGTTGGTCTCTTCTCACTAGTTACAGGACAAGAAGAAATGGCCTTAAGTTGGGCCAAGGTAAGTTTAGGTCGGATATCAGGGAACACTTCTTTACAGAAAGGGTTGTTAAGCACTGGAATAGGCTCCCCAGGGAGGTGGTTGAGTCACCATCCCTGGATGTGTTTAAAAACCATTTGGATGTGGTATTCAGAAACATGTTTTAGCAGAGGGTTGTTAGTTAATGTAGTATGGTTAGGTTGTGGTTGGACTCAATGACCTTTAAGGCCTTTTCCAACCTAAGTGATTCTATGATTCTATTTTCTGATACCAGAAAGAGAGTATCCGTGCAGCTGCACCTCCAAGAGCTTGCACTTGGATATGTTGAACCTCATGAAGTTCTCCTGAGCCTACTGCTTGAGCCCATCTAAATCTCTTTGGATCATATATTATTTGATCACATATTAGATAATTTTAATGTGGAGAAAACTCTTATTCCCTTATGAATTATTTGTAAAGTTTCAACACAAATCCCTTATTAGAAACAATGTATAATTTCTCTTACCCTATTCATCATTAGGGAACATCAATTTTTTTATGAACATAATTATTATTTGCCTTGAAAAGCTGATGAAGTATCAGTATGTTTTTTTCTTCTCTTTTTTTTTTTCCTGCTTTTCTCTCTTTAGAGGTTACTAAGTACAGATCCCCACATTCAAGGCATCTCACCTCAGTTTGCACCAAAGCCTTACTGACAGCTCAGCTGTATTTCATATAGGCAAATTGCTTTCGGCACCACAGCAGGAAGACTATGCTTTGAATATTTAAGATTGTTAAACTTCAGAATTGTATGGCATTCATAAATGATTCTTTTTGATCACTTCATGACCCCACAGCTGCTGTTTCATGGACCAGATACAAATGGAAAGAAATGAGTAAAAGTACTGGTGGTTAATTAACTCTACATAACCTCAAAACTGAGCCCTTCTTGTTGATTTCAGACACTCAGTGATTTTTCAATAAACCAGCAGCCATGCTTCAGATTAATGAGAGAGCATTCTCTGTGCAAGCTACCAATAACAAGACGCCTAAAATCATCACATTCAGAAACATGTGCCTAACACAACATATTACCTAAAATAGTAACCACTGCTTTTTTTTTTCCCCTCCAATGGACTTGCCTTCTTCAAGTGTTTTGAACTTAATCTGGGGACACAAAGGAATTTGTTAACAGGTCTCAAGTCCTGGAAGGAAGACTGCAGAGTTCTAAGATGAAATTATATTAGTATACTTGGGCTACTCACCACTGTAGTCAGATAGCTTCTGCTCCCCAGCTACTGTTCTCCTTTTTAGTTAAGACATACGCTTGCTGGTAACAGTAGAAAAGACAGACATAAATGTGTCTCACTGGTAATAATAAATTTTAGAATCAGAAAGTATTAGTGGTCACTTGCATTCCTAGGGAAGTCTAAAAAGCATACTCTCTTCAACTGTATCTCATGAACAAAAATAATGTACTTCTGAAATTATAAATTGACTTAACTCTGATGTAATAAGGTTCAATCAGTGCTTACCCTGTTCAATTTAGTCTGAATGAATTAAGGTTGTTAAAATAACTTTAGTTAAGCCTCATCACTTCAGCTGACCTGAAACTGTATTCATATTGTCCTGAAAGCAATTAACTTCACTTTCATATCAGTTTTATGTATTGATGGCCAGTAATGAGGAAAGAAATTCATCCTTATACACTCATACATAAGTTTCCCAACTCTTCGCTCCTTAGGCAGCACTCTTCTCAATTCAATCATCCACTGTCCTCCAGTTTTTTCTTTTATGCGAATGTGTATAGACCGTACCTGGTTACTCTTCTAACTTTCTCTTTGATTTTTTTAAGCAGAATGACACTAAAATCCACCTTATAAGATAATTTTCTGAGCATTCTAACAGTCTTCATAACTCTTTTCTGAATCTACAAGTGTTAGTCATCTTAATTTTTTTTAAATAAGAACATGAGAATGAACATGGTTTTCTAATAATGATATAATTAATGGTACATACAATGATAGAATATAGTTTTCTTATACACCTGAGGATTGTATTCTTCCTCTTAATTATGGAACCCCAGTAAGACATTATACTCTGCTGTTAATCTCTCATGACTCTTAAATAAGTTTAGTCATTACAGTCTAGAGCACAGAATCCTATCTGGTAAAAATGTGGTAGCTACTTTCCTTCTTAGATATATGGCTTTGAATTTTGCTGTTTCACATTCAAATCATATATGATTTTTTTTTCCCCCCTCCATATTTATGAACATTTTACTAGCCCATGGCGTCCCATCAAATCGCATTAAATTATACAATAATTTTACAGCTATAGAAAATGTAGGTCATAAATCCAAGTGAAACCCTGTTAGTTACTGCACAATAGATAACTGTTTATCCATGTTTGATAAATGGCTTAAAGAGATACAACACCAATTTGTACAGTATCATTTATTTCATGTAGTGCTATGTTATGTAACATACAAAAGCCCATTAGCTTTATTTTTGTAAGCTCAGTTTATTCTACCACTACAATTTACTACTGAATATTAAGATTACTATTTACAAGACCTTTCTGATCTAAAATTATCTTGACATTGCCATTTAATGCTGGCTTCCTACATTATTTTTCCCCATTGTTTTACGTGGAACAAGTGTTGGTTTAATAGGATCATAAGATGAGTGTGGAAAAGGGACAGTCCTATGCTTTCACAGGTGAAAATAAAGTATACCTATTGACTGTTTTCTATTAACAAGTCTCTCTGGAGCCCTTCATTTTCATGTTACATAACAGGGAACTAACACTGGTGAAATAGCTTGGAATTTATTTGAATTTTCTCTACTACAGAGTAATTCATCATCAGTGACGCTGACATCAATTGAAACTAAAATAAGCATAAATTTAATAAATCATTTAAAACACACAAAGATGTGTTTTGAAAAATTCTTTTGAAAAAAGAATTCTTTTGAAAAATCATTTTTTCTTTTCTAGCCAGTCATTATACACAGTTCTGGCATTTACAGATGTGTGATGCCTTTAAAGGCTTGAAAAGACTACTGTGGTGGCTTCTAATACTTCACAAATCAGCTAAATATCAACAGTTAGAAGTGTTAAGCTGGACAGAGCATATATCCTATTTATTGCATGTGTATTTTGAATAATTCCCAACCAAGACAATAGTGACCAAAGTAAACACAGATAATCATAGCAGATAAATTATCAGTGCATAAAAGTCAGACTAACGGCAGCTTCTCTTTGTGCTCGTGTATTTTAACAATCCCATCTTTATATAAACCTTTCTGGAAGTCTTGTCTTATTAAATAATTATTTTGATGTTTGGTCTCAACAACTAAAGACATAAAATTGCATATTTTTTTAAAAGCATTTGATAATCATATTTCTGAGGGTATCTACTTAAGGGTATATATAAGAATAGAGAATCACTTTTAGTTTAAAAGCATCACTTGCTTCCTCACCAAGTATTCAGAATGATAATGCCCAAGGAAATCATATGGGTTAGTACAATTCATTAATTTTGTTTATTATTTGAAATATTTTTGGTTATGTTTAAAGCAAAATGGGAAATAACTTTAAAGATACATGCTTGTAAAAATCACTTAGCCATCCGGAATGTGGTTTGTCTTTCTTCCCACTGTCAACACTGCTGAAATATACCACACTGCCCTCACACATACAGTTCGGTCTCCATTAGTGTTCAATAAGCACTGATGAATGTCAATGGGTATCTTTTTTTCCCACCATGAAGAATTCAGTGACACACCTTTGCTTCATACACTGCTTTGATAGACTGCCCCTCTGCTGACATCTATCACATAGCAACAAAATGTTATGGAATACTGGTGGGAAGGTTCAGCCTCTACTGCTGTACCACCAACATCTGCCTCTGATGTCCTGAACCAACATAATAAATTAGGAGGCATTACTTTCAGAGCCTCCCCTGCACATTTCAGTGCAATCAGTTAGGTAAGAGGTATGGACTATTGTCTTCTTGTTGTTTTTTTCCAGCTTCTGGACTTCCTATATTGCAATTCTATTTGTTCCCTTTTCAGGGAAATTTACAGAATCTCAGATATTTTTTCCCCAACATGCGTGCAAAAATGAGATAAACATTGTACAAATACATTCCATATACAGAGGAATTTCTTCAGCCTGTACTGAAGAAAGAAGTGTAATTCACTAGACCAAAAGCAAGCATATAATCAACAAATACACAGAGTGGTCTGGCTAGATCTGTACCCACAGAGAGTATAGCTAGAAAGAATATAATCAAAAATAGATGAAAAATGCTCACCCAAGTCATAGGCTATCAGGAAAAGCTCCAACAGGAATGAACTTCAGAAAGAGAGCCTCCCCCCTAAAATGGGGTCTAGGAGAGGTGGAGCCAGGCTCCACCCCTTCTGGTCACACAGGTGAATTGCCTTCACCTGTGCTCCCATGGCTGACTCAGTGCTCACTTCAGGTGGTCAATCAGTGGTTCAGGCTGTGATTGAACAGTTCCCATACAGCAAGTATGTTAGTAGTTCAGCAAAGGTAAAAGCTTGTCATAGACTTTGGCTTGACGAGTGCTCTGACGTGGGTATAGAAAACATTCTCAAAGGATTATTTGCATTTTCATTAAGGCTTTATTTTTAAAAAAAGGAGAGGGGAAAAAAAAAAAAAAAGTTTCCTGAACACGGAATCCTGCTTTCATAAATGTATCTGATGCTACCCTCTGTTGAATCAATGACTGAATAGACTCTGGCTCTAATCTGGAACATGAATTTTAGCATCAAATAGATGGACGGTATTGAGGATGTAAAAAATTTGTGTTATATTTATATACAGCTGGTTATATTTATTTAGAGGAAGGGTTTCTAAATGAGAAAAATGTAAGGAACAGCAATGTAGCAATAGCACTTGCTCAGTAGAATAGTACAGAATAGTAGAACGTGCCGCTGGGAAACCAGATGATATTAACCTGTTTAAAAATGTATGAATTCTCAGATAAATTCATGCCATGTGTTTTCTCTTCTCTTTCTTTTGAAAGCTTGCCTAAGTATTTTTTTCCCTCTTTTCCTATTAGATCAAAGAACAGATAAAAAATTTCTGTGCCCACTTTATGGCTGAGATGTAAAATCTTTTCATGCACAAAGGAAATTATGAAGATCTTTCAAAATTTCTCTTCTCTTTACTTCTCCAGAGACATGTACCAGGAAGCACCATGTGTTTGAAGTTTTGTCTTAGATTCTTCTGTCTAACTCAAGAGATCTTTATCCCAAGATAAAATCTACATGCCAGAGGATCAGAAATTACCCCATAGTGCTTAGTGAATATAAAATTATAAGGTAATGTTTCAGTCAATATACAGTAAAAGGGTAATGAAATGTTAGTTTTATATGAAGAAGATTTTTACAGTGAGGGTGGTGAGACATTGAAACAAGTTGCCCAGAGAAATGATGGAAACCCCATCCCTGGAGACATTCAATATCAGGCTGGATGTGGCTCTGAGCAACCTGATCTAGCTGTAGGCGTCCCTGTTCATTGCAGGGGAGTTGGACCAGATGGCTTCCAGTGTAAAATATGATTCTATGATTCTAAGTGCCTGCCTGCACATGAGGCTTCAGCTAAGGAGCTGAACATGCCTGGGTCTGTTCCTAGGCATAAAGGCCAGGTGGCCTGCAAAGTCCATGCCTAGCTAACAATCTTCCTTAGCATCCAAAACAAGGTAGCTATATGCAAATTGTCTTATAGAAACAGCAGTACTGACCAGCCCTTCCCAGGACTTGTTCATAACAATTAATACTAGTTACAGACTAGATCAGTGTCAAGAAAGTTTCCAATTTTGTATTCCAGATTCCTAACACAGAAGGTTGTTGCTTGGGAGCCCAGGAATGCCCTGTCATACATTTGAGTTTACAGGAACAGACACAGCTTGAAAGTTTGAGAAGTACTTACAATGCTGAGGTTGTAACCAAAACTCTGTTGTAATGCTGTAAAGCTCAAAGCTGAATAAATATGGCATTAAGCTATTAGAAGAAGCCATACTTAAAAGGAAACGGTTAAACAATTCCCAGAACAATTGTCCCAGACAACTTTTTTTGCGTATATAAACCAGAATGTTGAGGGTCCTCTGAACTGTCTTGTGCTTTTGTTTTGTTTCTTTCTTTTCCTTTTTTTTTTTTCCTTTATTTTTTACCTGCTCTCCAATTATTCATACAATAACTATTCTATGAGCATAAGTACATGTGTTCGGATGCAATGACAAAAGTGAACATCAGCCTCATTTATATTGGTCCTAAAATCAAATTTACACTTTGTCACTCGAAGTTTTCTACTTGATTTTCAGTCAGACAACATCTGTGAAGTTCCAGAGCACTTACACTGGCAAAGCCTGAATACTGATTACTCATTTTCTTACATGTGTGAACCAGAGAGATTGAGGTATGAGTAACAAATGGAACAATCTCAATGGAGCTGTCTCTATAAGTCTCCCACAACTTCAGTGATGGACCAGTGTTTTCTGAATGTGAAAGTCTGTCAAGTCTTCTGGCATTTCATCCATTTACTGGGGAACAGTTTATTACTCCTTGACTTTAACAGACTGAGAGAAAACAAGTAGTCTGAACAATTTAATGCTGCAGTTACATCTTCAAAGTTGCACAATGTTGAGAGATAAACACTCTTTCCAGCACAGAGGCACTTCACAGGGAAAAAACAACATGGTGCAGACTGCTTGCATTAATGAAAGGGACTTCTGGAGGCCTTTCGTCTCATTACTGTTCAATTAATAGCTAGCCATAATCTAGACATTAATGAGGGATGCAACTGGAACTGCAAAGAAATAACATAATTAGGCCCTGAATTTAATCATTGACAAAATTACACAGAGACGCTGTACACTTTTATTTTAAATAAGGTTAATTAGATTTCTTTCCTAATTGGATTTTTTTTATAGATTGAAAGAGTTACCATGTGGAAATACATCTTAGAAAACTCCCTCTGTGTCTTTCTCACATGTTCTTCCAAGTGTTCATTAGAATTATTGCTCTGCTATAATATAACTTCTTAAAGCCTATTTCACTTCATGACAGATTTCCCTAGATACGTGTAAATATTTATAAAGAAATGGCTAAATAAGAAGGGTTGCCTTTAAAAAAATGTAACAATCCAGACTGTGAACCAAAACTTCAGTGATTAACATTTCAGTAATGTAAATTGGTGGTTGGATTTTTCGCCAGTTTGGTACCAGTTACTTAGTTTAATAGTGTCAATTTCTAGTTATAATGTTGTGCTCAAAAAAAAAAAAAAAAAAAAAAAAAATTTGAAAACATTTCAGTGAGCCCAATCCTCACAAAATAGTATTGTTTGATTTCTGTAATGTACAACTTCCCACACTCCCCCAGTAAAATAATAAGGCTAAGTACTCAGAAACAAATAACTACAAAAAGTTTGTTATCTGAAATGGGCAATGATAAACCAGTAATCTTTATTCCTTTACATGTACTACCTTGTTACAATCAGAAAGATAAATGCTCCCACTTGCAATGTCTCGGCAAAACTGACTGTATCATGGGCTTGGGAGAAGACTACACAGCAGTAGCCACAACTGCTGCAACGTTGTCTGCTGCTCTGACCTGCTACCTTCCCTCTAAAAGAGTCTGGCACCCCGTCTGAGCCCAGAGCACTCACTATGAAAGAGCTGAGAAGCAGAAATGGCTCATGTGATTTTAAAGAATAACAGTTATGAAATGAGAGTATTCTGAACAGCTCAGTGCAAAACTGCTTCTGTGGAACATTTTGGATGGTTCACAAGAGCTGGAGTTGAGACTGAATAATTTCATCCCACCAGTGCACAGTTCTGAAAAGTAAGCAAATAACGTAATTCATGTTTTGTGCTTCTAAATTCTCTAACAGTGTACTGGGCTGCAATTAATCCATTACTTTAATATACATCAGGGCTTTTTTTGTTGTTGTTTTTTTTTTTGTTGTTGGTTTTTTGTTTGTTTGTTTTTTGCTTATATTCAAAAGTATGACTTCATAGAAGAAAAGTTCTAATATTCATACACCAGGGAAAAATATGTAGGGCACTTTATCTAGTGGGTAGTTTTTCTTCTGTGAATACTCCTGCTTTGTATCTATAGTAGAAAGGAAGATCTCTTGTGCTATGAAGGTATTTTCTGTATTGCATAACAGTCCTAGCATTTCCTGAAATGTACCTTGAACAGAGTACATATTCTTACCATCGATTTTTTTTTAATTACTTCAGCATATGACAAAAAAAAGTCTACTTTTTTTGTTGCACAGTCATACTAGAGAGAAAATTTGTTTGAGTATGACTGGGGGAAAAGAAACCCAATGTTTTAAAAATTGACTGTATTTATTTTGATTTGAAAAACTATCATTTTTCCAGTGTATTTAACTACAAAAAAAAAAATCTGAGTTTTTGCACTGCATATTATTCTTCCTTTCATTTTTGCAGCAGCTACATAAAACTGAATCATTCAGTCACACAACACCAACTGGCTAATCGTTTGAACTACTCCAGAACTTTTAATAAGTTGTTTTCTTCTGACTGTACACATAAATACTCTGATTACATCTGCACAGATAAGTAATTCTGAGCTCCATCCAAAGAACTGTGGCCAGCAGTGCAAGGGATCCTGCACCTCAACTCTGTGCTGGTGAGACCTCACCTGGAATGCTGTGTTCAGATGTGGAGTCCACAGTACAGGACAGATGTAAACCTGTTGGAGAGTGTCCAGAGAAGGGCTACAAAAATGATCCAATGGATGGAATATCTCTCCCACCTGGATAGGCTGAGAGAGCTGGGGCTGATGCGCATGGAGAAGAGAAGGCTCCAGGGAGACCTGAGAGTGGCCTTTAAGTATCTAAAGGGGATCTATAAGAATGAAGGTGACAGACTCTTTTGCAGGATCTGTGGTGATAAGACAAGGGGAAAAGGTTTCAAACTAAAAGAGAGGAGATTTATACTGGGTATAAGGAAGTTTTTTACGGTAAAGATGATGAGGCACAGGTACAGATTGCCCAGGGAGGTGAAGGATGCCCCATCCCTGAAGACATTCAAGGCCACACTGGATGGGACTCTGAGTCACCTGATCTAACTGTAGGTTTTCCTGTTCATTGCAGTGGATTTGGACTAGATGACTTTTAAGTGCCCCTTCCAACTAAAACAGTTCTATAGCAGAATGAATGAGGCCAATACCTTGTAAGTATCAAGCCCTGTGAATTTGTGTTCAGATTTCATGTCTTATTAAGACTTAAACTGGTTTAGAAAATACAGATTTTTCTACTGTTAATAATACATTTTTTGTCTGTCTTATATCTGAAAATTAAATTCCTGCTGAGTCTTCCATGTGACTTTTCAGAACTAGGAGAATATACTGGATGCATTTTCCAGCTAGATACAGTTTTTTCAGTGGTTTATTTTTTTGTTGCTGATCATTCTTACCTTTGGAGAGGGATAGCAGGGTGGTAATGGAAGATGTTTTCCAGCTGTTTAATATATTTTTGATGGGAAAAGAGTGATGATAGCCATTTCCCTGTTTGATTTTCACATGACTGAAGACAATCAAGATGGTACATTACTCATGTCTTTAACACTCCCTGCATTTTACACTCTCGTGCCAGTGTGGGGATGCCAGGGCCTCAGCGCTTCATTCTGTTCCACAGTTTTCTCATCAGAACTCAAAATTCAGAGTTTGAGACATTTGTATGTGAAAAGTTGATTTATCCTTTTAATGTTCTAGGATTGGCTCAACTATTGCAGACAGAGGTACAGCTTACTCTCCTTGAATCAGGTCTAACTGTGTGCTATATAAAATATTTCATCATTTTCTGGTCATATTTTCCAAGAAACAGTTTGGCAGCAATTTGGCTGTTACTTTTTGAGGAACCTTTATTACGTTATACTTTTCAGAAACAAATCAATAGTTACCTCTTACAGGAATTATGCATCCTGCCGTGTACCAGCTTCCTAAAATATTTAAAAACTTTCTCCTTCTAAGCACTTTTTTTTTTTTTTTTAT
>PPHD01019429.1:0-14105 GCA_002909625.1 Bambusicola thoracicus | reverse complement strand
TCCATCCCAGAGGGGTGGATGGGGTCACAGGGATGATTTCTCATGTAGGTGTGCACGCTGCTTTGCAGGAAGAGGATCCTGAAACAAGCGCTCTCCAGGTGGTTTGGGAAGTGACATGGCCATATGCCTATCCTCAGGGCGTAAGACACTCTTGGACCAGCTGCAGGAATGCAGCAGGTCTTTTTCCACAGCGACAACAAACCAAATCGTGCCCCTTCAGCCCCACATTTTGTCCCTTATGTCCATCATCAAGCCTGCAGCGAGGCAGATGCTCTATGGACAGCTGTTTGTCCATGCTAGGGCTCAGTTTCATGCCTCAGCACTATTTTTGTCTTCATGTCTGAGCACGATATGAAGAGTGGGATTTCCTCTGAAGGGATCAGGCTTTTCATCTTTTCTCTGAAGAGTCAGCTACTGTATCCAAATGCGTATTGAAGTTACAGAGAAAGAACAAGAGCTCCAAAGCGTGAGGAGCATTGCTTGGCATGGTCTATTAATAGATATGGTTCTGGCCCAGAGCAGCTGGAGGCCCACTGAGCAGGACAGCGTGTCCCAATGGTGTTTAGTTGGTTAATTACACCTTCAGCTTCTTTTTTTTCCCCCTTGCACTGACACTTCATTTCCCTCCTGCTGTTTCAAGCTGCTGATTGATCCACAACAGCGAGTAGAGGAAGTAAATGTATTTATATTACAGCGTAGCTACTCTATTTCACAAAGTTCAAAGCGTGTAACAGAGCAGGGCTGCAGACAAAGGGCAGGTGTGTGCTACAGCTGCCACATCGCAGCTGCTCTGCTCAGCCCAGGAGTGAAGCAGTGTGTGTATGTGGGTGGACTGGAGAGTGGGAAGGAGCAGTCAAAGCAACTGTTTGTGTGCATACCAACATGCACCAGCCCACCCCGGCACCTGTGTGCTGACCTCAGGCTGTCAGAATTATCAGAAATAATAAAAACAAAACCATAACTGTTCTGCATGTATATGTGTATGCCTCTTAACACTTCAAATAGGAGAGGAAAAACGAAGTTTCTCTTTGATTACAGATGAAACTCTGTTAGTTTTGGAAACTCATCCCAAATATGGCACAACATGGAACGTCTTCTATTGTCCTGTTCAGTCAAAAATGTACGTCTCCCTCACTCTTCCCCGTAATACCTTTCCAGGCTTGGACAGTCTCTCTGATGCCCCAAACACCAGACTCACCCAACCCGAGCAGTGTGTTGAAATGCCCAGTGTCACCAACGCAGAGCTGTGGAGCTATGAGACGATTTGGCAGCTGGTGGCATAAATGGAGGATTGCCTTCTTCCACTGCTTATCTATTTTGAGCTGCACCATAGCCTCAGGTTATGCTGAAATGCTGAGGAAAATAGAATCATAGAATCTTGGGATCATTTGGGTTGAAAAGAACCTTTAAAGGCCATAGAGCCCAAATGCAATGAGCAGGGACATTCATAGTTACAGCAGGTTGCTTAGGACCCCATCCAGCCTGACCTTGAATGTTTCCGGAGACAGGGCATCCACTACCTCTCTGAGCAACCTGTGCCAGTGCCTCACCGTCCTTAATTTAAATAACTTCTTCCTTATATCCAGTCCAAATCTCCCCTTTTTCAGTTTGAAACCATTTCCCCTTGTCCTATTACAACAGACCCCGCTGAAGAGTCTGCCCCACCTCCAAGCTCCTTTAAACTCTTCAGAGCTAAAGGAGTGGGAAGAGCAAGAGAGTCAGGAAGTGATGGCAAATGGCAGGAACGTGTGTTATTGCTGTGGTTCTGCAGTAGAAGAAGCGCCAAGGTGCAAGGCAAGGATCTGGCTCTGTGCAGGAATAACACCATCACCAAAGCCAGAGCACACACGTAAAGCTTCTGCGACAACCTATCAGGAAGGCAGACAAGATGTGGCATACTAAGCCGCACTGCGATAACTCTATAGACACGTACTCCTACTCTAAGATAAACATAAAACAGTTTATTTGTTGGTGGAAATGGGATAAGCTGCCTCACATTTTCCATGGAATAAGAGTAGGAACCCTGGCCGTCACACTGGGAGCTGCTGTTGTTTCAGAAGGTCACACCCAAGTTTGCCACAAGGTCACTTTTTCACGTCGCCAAGCCCACACACAGAAGAGCGGCCAACCCAAATAGGCCGAAGAATGCAAACAGAGTGTGTCAGCTTGGGCGTCCTCGTAGCTACCTTGGCATAACCCTGCAGGGGAAGAGTGGATGGCAAATGAAAAGGGGAAGGCAGAGAAAGTCTTCTGTGAAGTACGAAGGGGAAACTTTTAGGGGATTTGGGGGCTTTTTTCTTTTCTTTTTTAAAGAGATTTTGGAATTTGTTATTCAAATCCATTGGCATTACAAGTGGCTCATAGAGTATTTCAACAGCAATGTATTGTTGCTGTGATGTGACGGTGGAAGAGAGCCATTGCTCAAAAGTGGGAGCAGGCAGCAGCATGAATGGAAATGCTACACTGCAGCCTATTAGGCAGCTGCAAATCTGGCTGATTTTCAGAAGTCTGGCCTTATTTACTGGTCTGAATTGGTGGTGGCCTCTTGATTTCAGGTGAAGTTTAGTGGTTGCCAGAAGAAGGAACAATTTTCATTTTGTGCAATTAAAATGAAAAAGAAAGAATAATACTGGAGTTTCAATGTTGAAAAGGTCTTCTCGGTGTCACTGAGAACTAGCATAGCAATGCCCTTCCCCATCATTCCTAAATCAAGGGCCACACTTTGAATTTCAGGTGTAACAAGAGGTTTGGAAAGCCAAAGTTCAGACACTTCAAGAGGTGGTGGATTTGTCACATTCCCCGAGGAGTTTTTTCAATGCTTAATTAATGACTGTTAAGCTGTACACCTCACTTCTAACTGAAATGGAGCTAGCTTCAGCCTCCAGCCATGGGATCTTGTTACGTGGAGCCTGGTAGATGAAAAGAGTCTCTACTATAAAAACCTACGAAAAAAATTCACTTGTTCCAGAATAAAAATGGGGTGAGTCATATCAAATTACAGGTTTATAGGTCACCAGAAGGTTTGTGGATAATTTATGCTGGTTGCTTGTAACAAACGCTGACACCACATTTAGAAAAGAACGATAGTTCTTCCTCTCGGTAATTAGGGAAGCCTGAAGGGTCTGAATATGATTATGGTTTCAAAAGGACTGTAATCCTTAAATTTGGAGGATTGTTTCCAGCACTGTGCTTTTGTTCGGAGGTTCTTTGGGGTTTCTTATCTTCTTTGCCAGGTGAGTCACTTCCAGTTAAAACTGCAGTTCTTGCGAAGAGCTCAAGGAGAGTAAACAAAAGGCAGAGGCTTGTTCTCCTCTCCCTGAAATCACAGCCTCCTGGTCGGAGTGCAGACACATTTGGAACATATTCACTCCTCACGCTTTGCACTGTACTGTCTTCCTGCAAATAATACATAATTACAGAGACATAGCCCCAAGTGGAAAAGGAAAAGGCTATCTACATACAGACAACACTACTTTTTACATGCCTGTTTTAGAGATGCTTAAAAAGCTCAATATTTTTTTGTTTGATTCACTCGACATCCCTCCCAGCATGCTAATAGCTGGCTTCTAAGTTGCTGCCTTGCAGATGTTTCCAAGAGCATTGTGTTTTTTTGTTATTATTACTCTGACTCTCCTCCAGTTTACAGATGTCTCTCTTCTATTGAGGTACTCCTTTTGTCAGGTCGTCATGCAAGGAAAAACAGTAATGAGGCACACTGTGCAACATGTGTGCTTTCATTTCCTTGTGCAAGGAAGAGGAAGAGGAAAAGAAAGGGGGAAGCCAAAGGCCTGGGATGAGGATTCATGTTGCTGAGAGCTGTGAAGGTTTCCTGAGCCTGAAAGAAGATGTACCTGAGAGTCTACCTCCATCCTTCAGATGAGGCTAGGGATGAGCACACACCACATGGGAGGAGACTTGGTTCTGGTCCCCCACCATCTCAGGAACATCTCTCCGGTCTCCAGTGCAGCCCAAAGTCTGAACCTCAGGCAGGAAGTTCCCTCTGAACACCAGGAGCCCTTCTGTGCTGTGCAGTGATGGAGCACTGGCACAGGCTGCCCAGAGGCTGTGAGGTATCCTCCTTGGGGATCTCCCAGAGCTGTCTGGACATGGCCCTGGGCACCCTGCTCTGAGTGCCCCTGCTGGAGCAGGGACTGGAGCAGAGAGCCCTGCCAGCCTCAGCTGTGCTGGGCTTCTGTTACTTAGGGGCTGAAGCCTTCCTGACATGCAAATTCTCTCCTTGTAGGTGAGAATGTAAGTCTCACAGAGCCTCAGAGAGAAAACAGCCAAGCAGAGGTGTGGTTGCTCAGTAACAGAGGAGTCCCTGCCTTGGGAAGAGAGAATTGCCATGGAAAACTACGGTTTTGAGGATGCATATCCTCAGACATCTTATAGGTTATGTACTTCTGAAATGAGTATCTAATTAAATGCTAAAAACACCTTTTGGCTTATCAAGTTTATCTATTTGGCATATTGCTTCTCTATTCAAGGACACTGTAAGAGAAATCCAGATCACTTCCTTGAGCGTGTGCCTGGGCAGGAGCAGGGAGTAAGGAGCATACCTTTGGAAAAAACACCATGATTTACATTGGATATATCTGTGAAACTGCTGGCCATATTGTTGACAGCATCCATAATAGTGTCCATAAGACTCTGACTACTGCCTAGAGCTGCTTACATCTGATAGCTGACTTTCTCAGAATTCGTGTCTTAGTATACACTGCATTTCTGGGATACATCCTCAAGACAGAGGAAAGAAGTTATGACAACATACACTTTATATTAAATGCTATTTTTAAAGAGACTTATATAAGCTTTACCAATTGAGCCTCCTCCAAGGTGGCCAGAGTTTCTCATATTGGATCTCAGCTATTCTTTGAAGACAGTTTGTGTGCTCCAAAGTTCCTAAGTTTACAGAGCCAGCACTGGATATCCTAGGAGATTGGACTTCCCTGCAGTGCCCCTAGCTTCTAGCCCAGCCCAACACCACACAGGAGTTGCAGCTTGTTGTGACATAGGCCAAACACACGTGCATCATCAGGGCTTTTGGGAGCACCCACTGGTAGCATCTTTCAAGATACCATATGTATGGTCATGTGAGGCAACAGAAACCATGTGGTTCTTATTTCTTCCTCTTCACTGCTCATATAAAGTGTACATGGTTTCATTTGGATCTGCAATGACAGCAGGTGTCTGGGAAAGAGAATTAATCTTTTATGAACATTATCACAAGCGTGACCTGCTGCCAGTCTTTGATGTGAAAAAAAGTTCTTGTTCAGAATGGGAAACTATCCTAATTATCCTTAAGCATAACATTTTTAATGAAGCCACCAAGACTGGCATTCCATGCCCAGGAGAAAGTAGAATATGTGTTACAGTCTGAGCCATTTGCAGCCAGCCAGATTTGAGAAGAAGGATTTAACAGCACTGCAGGGGCTCTGCAATAGAGCCATGACAACTCTGTGGGGTAGTCTGCTATGCGTACATCTAACAAAGTAGTGTTAGCTATGGGTGGTGGACACTCAGGGAAGGTGGTGATAACCCCACCCAACTCTCCCATGTTCTCAGACATCTAGTAACCCTGCTGCTGTGGGATGGGAGGAGGCTCAGAATATGCAAAAATAGACAAATTGCCCCCATAGAAAAACAGAACAGAGAGACACCAGCAAGGGGCACACGAAACATCTGAGGAATTACTCCCTTGGGAGAAGAAAACTTGAGATGACGCACTCCAGTCCAGTGTGTGTGTGTGGTTTTTTTTAAGGCTTTTAAATCACTCCCTCCCTTCCTGACCTTTTGTGAACAGATCAGGGCCTTCTTTGAAAGCGCCATGAGAGGACACGTCTGTCCTTTCCTTTCTTCTGGCAGCCAGTAGCAGGATGCTTCTCCCACTTGTCCTAAGTGGGATTTAATGTACCAATTAAAAGGAAAGATAATGCATTGAGCGGCGGTGTTTCAGAACAGATAACCTGCAATTTGGAAGCAATCTGCTGTTTAAGAACAGGGTATGCTTGTTCTACACTTGCCCACAAGTCACGTCAGGTAAATAAAGCTCTTGTCTCCTAGACAACCAGGACATCCACAACAGACCTTACCTGGCTTATCTAATTTCTTTCTATTGTGCCTGTGTAATTAGTCAGAGAAACAGACGTGCCAAGGGACGGCATCTTGACTCACTGAACATCTTTTTCCCAAAGAGGCTGCAGGATTTTGAAAGGCTCAACAGTGATTGAGTCACTGGCATTGGCTCTCAGTGCCGAAGTCAGCTCACATTCTCCATCAGAAACTCCTGTCAGATGTGATTGCAGGCTTCTGCTTTTGGTTCTCAGAGGAAAAAGGCAAACAGATTTACACATGTGTAGCTGGGATTATGACATGCTTCTCTGTGTGAAAGACAGCTTGTTTTGCCCTCTGATGAATAAGAGACTGCCCATAT
The DNA here is from genome assembly GCA_002909625.1 of Bambusicola thoracicus. Classification (NCBI taxonomy): domain Eukaryota; kingdom Metazoa; phylum Chordata; class Aves; order Galliformes; family Phasianidae; genus Bambusicola; species Bambusicola thoracicus. Next base: position 7,672 of record PPHD01019429.1, on the reverse strand, counting down.
GTTCTCAGAAGAATCATAGAAGCATTTGGATTGAAATGGACCTCTAAAGACCATCAGGTCCAACTCCCCTGCAATGAACAGGGACACCTACCACTCCATCAGGTGCTCAGAGCCCTATCCCACCTGACCTTGGGTGTCCCCAGGGATGGGAGATCCATCACATCTCTGGGCAACCTGTGCCAGTGCCTCACCACCCTTATTGTAAAGAACTTCTTCTTTATATCCAGCCTAAATCTCCTCTCTTTTAGTTTGAACTCATTTCCCCTTGTCCTATCGTGACCTTACACTCCTTTTAGTTTCTCCTTGTACAAAGTTTATTCATTCCATAAAATGTCCTGCCAGGTGACAAGAGCGTAATCTGAAAGGAACGATAATAGCATCCCTTTAGGCATGTGATAACCCACAGGTAGAGGTGAGCTACACCGGGTGCCATGGTGCTGAGGAAATCTCCCTCATGGGTCAGTACGGAAAGTGTAAGTGCAGGTTAAAGGTCTCAAGATCAGAATCAATGAGCAGCGAAAAAACGTACTGTTTAGGTTATCATCATACACCACTAGAATATGGGGACAAATCAGGTGTGGGGAGGTGATGGGGAGGGGCTGAACCAAGCTTTCTCTGACGCTCCTTGGGCTGGATATGTGCTCACGTAGACACGGCAGCGTGGGTGTGGGCACGGAAGGGAGAGCAGACAGGCTGCTCGTGGGATGGAGTTCCCATGCAAATAAAGTAAATACTGCTTTGCTCCCTGCTGCGTTCACAGTGACCCAGACATGGCTTCTGCCACATCCCTTGGGAGCTGTGCTTCCAGCCCACGAGATGTTACAGAGGGCATTCAGTATATGCTTTGCTTTGTTCGGTTTTATCTAATCGCTTTTGGCCATAAAAACCACACTAAACAATCCCTCTTCCTCACTGAAGTTTACACCCACCAAATACTTGTAGATGGTTATCGTGTTTCCTTTAGTCATTGTTTAGCTAGGAAGTACACGTCTAATCCAACTTCTGCTGGTGTAACACTGGACATGGGAGGAATAAAGCCTGCCTAATGGAGAACATAAGGCGAGCTGCTTCAGCATAAAGCTTTTTGAGAACTTCCCTCTGGCAAGTAATTCACAGCTGGCCTCAAAGGAGGCATTACTAGCCAGGAGGAGGGCAAGGCAAGAGATGCTAAAAGATGATCTGATTTAGGGCTTTGTCAGTCAGGCCTTAGTGGTTGGGATGATACGAGATAGACTCATGTATTCCCCAGGCTGAAATCTCTTGAGCCCAAACCTCACTACTGGCAGTGAATTAACCATCTGCTAACCATGGTGAGGCACTGCCTGGAAGAGTGCAAGCTGGACCAGGCCAAAACCATATCAAAGACTGCATATGTAATCTGCGTTGCAAATGAGCGTGGACACCTCTCAGGCTCATACCCTGACTGCTTTCCGTTGACTGGCTCACACACACAGCCAGAGCAGCCTCTGCTTGGCTTGATGAGCAGAGGGCTCACAGGACATCTGTGGTGGACACAGCACCTGGTCCAGCTCTGTGTGTCCTTTGGATCATTGACTGCAGGGACTGGAGTTTGGAGTACTGGACAAGGCAAAGAGGATCATGATCTGGAGGACAGTCTGCCTACAACCACTGAACCCATGTACCCACAGAGCAACTTGTTGGTTGAGTTTCTTGCCATGTTCTCATCCCACAGCCTTTTTCTTTCTTTTTCTCTTTTCTTTTCCTTTTTTCTCTTTTCTTCCCTTTTTGTTTCAGGTATTTTGCAAATCCCTGGCAGATCCCAAAGTATTTCCAAGGATCAAACACTTATATTTACTCGTTTAGTCCCTATAAATCCAGGCTGTTTATTGCACATGACTTCATATTTGTCTCAAATGGCTCCCTGTTTGTCTGGATACATAAATACTCCTCTCCCTCTGTGCTCCTTAATAGTTTCCCCAAACATTTTCCTGACTTGTATTTTTTGGGGCATGACTGTGTTAGGGCTAGGGATAAAGAGGAATACTTTGCTCTGACTACAGATGTATTGGCTCAGCCAGAACTAATTTTGGCAGTAGTCTACCAACATGAGATGTCTGAGCCAGCGTTTTTCATGCTGTCTGCTGATTTTTCTCCAGGGTTTCATTTTCCTAAGCAGAGTGCTGAATGTGTTCGCCCTGCCCTGAGAGCATACACAGATGAACGGGAGGGAGGGGAGAGGGAAGGTGCCACCCTGCACTGCACAAGTTCTTTTACCGAAGAGCCTGGAAAAGCCTATCTTTCATGTATTTTTATGTATTTATATATATAATGTATATCCTTTAATTCAGACAAATGTTCCTGGAAACTTTTGAGGCCCTCGTTCATAACCAAGTTGTGCATACTGGAGAGCTCCTAATAATGTAAATCCATTCGTCTTAAATGAAAAAAAAGCAGAAAAATGCGAGACAGAAATGAAAAAGAAGCTGGCTATTAGAAGTTAGCTCTATATTTAGCACCTTGGACTCAAAAGCACCATAAACCATATAATATAATAATAATTAGAAACAGACCAGAGCATCCATGCCATACAAATGCAAGAGATAATGCAGAAGGCAAGACAAATTGTTTTTCTTTTCTTTTCTTTTCTTTTTTGCAGAAACCCAAACAACTTAAACAAGGAGGAAACTGGAATTGGGGCCAGTAAACAGCACGTCCAAAAGGAAGAGAGGCCTGGGAGGCGAGGAAAATCAAAGGTGATGTGCTAAGATATATATGCAGGGAGGGACAACTAGCACAAAGCAGCATTGCTTACTGCTTTGGCTCCAAGGCTTATGGTGAATAAGTAATATGTTATTAATAACTCACAATAACTGGTCTGTTATCATCACTTGTATCAAACAATGCTAAGGAAGGAACTGTTCGGATTAAAAGCACAATATTCCTTAATTACAATAATAATGTGGGGACACCCTGCCTCTCTTACATAATATAACATCCACAGTAGTCTAAGAAACTCGTATAAACTCACCAGATGATCCTGCTTAGCAATATGTCAACAAACTTACGTGTAGCACGGTAACATCTGGTGTAGATGTGGTACTGAGGGACATGGTTTGGTGGGCAATATTGGCGACGGGTGGATGGTTGGACTAGATGATCTTAGAGGTCTTTTTCAACCTCAGTGATTCTATGATCTATAGAGCCTCAGTCATGCAAGCTCTGATGAAATCTCCTCTGAGTCTGTGTCCCATACAGATGGGGCCTCATTGCTCTTGCCTGTAGCCATGAGCTTTCCCTCTGTGTCCATTCAGTAACTGGTGAGCCGATCAAATCCACTGGCTGGAAGATTCTCTATTGAACAAGCCCTTGATACATCTCCAGAGGGTTTGGTTTTCCACGCAGCACAAAAGAGAATGACTGAAATCTCTTGCCCATCATGTTGTTCGCTTTCTAACTGCTGTAGTCTTAGCTCAGGTATCTCTACTGACCATAACCACTGTGATGATATCTACAAAGAGGAATGATATCCAAGATAATCACAGCAACCAACATTATTTAAAATGGGCGTATTTTTTAGAGTTTTAAATCTTCAAAGAGCCATGGATTATGCTTTTGAGTTTTTCTAAGCAGAATGATTTCCTCCTGGTCACTGGGGATGTTTTATTCCTCTGTCTCTAATAATACTCTTTGCTAAGGAGAAGCACAGTCCTCTCTCTCTCCCCACCCTACTCCTCTTCTGGAAGTTTGTCCCAGTAACTACCACAGCAGTGAAATTGAGTGTGCACCAGTTAAACTTGCATAGGAAGAAACTTCTGAGCTTGTACAAGGAATTTTATTCATTGAGAGTACTAAAAGCCTGAGCATGTGGAGGAGAGAAGGAAAACAGTTTGTGAGTGCTGTGCTGGGTCTCTACACTCATGTGCTTGAACTCCAGGATGATCGTTCAGTTTAGCTGCACATTGTACTTTGCAAAGCTTTGGTTTAATTACACAATTTTAAGCTTAGAATATTTTGGACCATTTAATATTTGAGTCCAGAATGGATAAGGAAGTAAAAATGAGATGACCTGCTACTATTTAAAGCAGGAATTAAAAAAACAGCAAACAAGACGGCAAATGAGTGGAGTTTGTAAAGTCCTGGGAGGCAAGCAAACAACTAGGGGAATAACAATGGCAACTGCTGATGGTTTGGGGTCCTGGACTGCAAATTTCTTTTCTGTATAGAGAGGATTCTTGGAGGCCAGGCTTCATGGGTGACTCAGGGTAGATTTCTTAGCCCAGGCCCACATGAAAATAAGGCCACATCTGGCTTGCTCTGTAGTAATACATATGGATGTCCATATAATTACAGCCTGTTGTAGTGGGGAACAGAAAAAAAAAAAAAACAGGCACCTTAATTACACCAGTCTGTACACACCTGTAACACTGTGCCTGGCACTACTTCAGTCTGCACTGATCATCTTTCCCTAGCTGGCATGCAGTTTCTTCAGCACACAGGTGCGTGTAATAAAAAGGCAGCCATTTAGACTGTTCACATCTTTTTTTTTTTTCATGTGAAGTTTATTTACTTCAATCAATTCCATCATTCTTTCCCTGGCACCAATTGCATCCTCCCTGATATTGCCTGATGTCAGTCCTGGAGCCACCATCTGATGGGGATCCCATGTGAGCACAACTCTGACAGAGGGAAAACTCACTGAGGCCGTAAGGATGTTTCAGTAAGCTGGTTCTCTTCCATCTTACTGAACACTAACCCTAACACTAACATTACTCTCTGGTTTAGTCTGGAACTAAGATGCCCATCTCTTGCCCAGACCCCAAACTTCCTCTCAGCATAGACCTCTTGGAAGCCCTGTCTTTCTGTTGAACATCCAATTCCAGCCACACTTTAACCACACCACCTGGAGATCTCAAATGCGCCACTGTAACCCTAACAGTGCTTTGCAGATGAGGAGTGGACTAAGATCTCCACAGTGAGACCACACCACAGACTTAATCCCAGATCAGATCTCTTGAAAGCCCTGACTTTTCTTTGGACAACCAATTCCAGCCCCACTACAACCACATCTCTAGATGATCTCTCTTCTCTAGCCCTGCTCAGACTGAGATGAAGATCCAACCTCTGGTTTGCACCACAGACTTTCTCTCAGCGGAGATCTATTGGATGCCTTAATTTTCCTTTGGACAACGAATCCCAGTCCCACTACTACTGAACCTTGATTGCTCAATCCTAACCCTAACCCTACTTTGCCACTCAGGCTCAAATTAAGATTCCCGCCCCTGCCCTAAACCACAAACTTCCTCTCAGCACAGTTCTCTCGGCTGCCCTAACTTTCCCTTGGGCTCCCAATTCCAGCCTCACTTCAATAGCTGCCCTAGGCCCTCTTTCTTGCTCAATCCGAACACTGTGGCTTGGACTTGAACTAGAATACAAAATACAAACTTCTCAGTGCAGATCTCCTGCCTTCCCTAACTTTCCTTTGGACACTGAGTTCCAGCCCCGCTCCAGCTACACCTCTACACTCTTTCTTGCTCAGCTCTAACACTAACCCGATTCTCCTGTGCAGTCTGGGAGAAAGATCCCTACCAGTGGCTGACACCACAGGCTTCTCTTAGCACAGATCTCTTAGCTTCTCAAACTTTCCTTTGGATAGCCAATTCTACCTCTACTCCAAGCACTCCTCTTGGAGATCTCTCTCACACAACTCTCCCCTTAACCCTTTCTGTTCTACTCCCTATCACCACCTTTCATCATTTACTTGAAACCAAAGGCTAAAGCCTCAGTAAGTTTAGGAGACATCTGTTTGTTAATACTCTGGGTTTTGATTTAACATGGACAACACTAAGCTGCCCTTTAACTTCTGTTGTTTCTGCCCAGCAGTACTGTCCCTAATTAAAACTTGCTAATTACATTAGCTACCTCTCAGCTGTTGCATGAGCAGCAGCCAGGAAAGGGATAGTAATAGAAGTGATGACCTAGAAGGAAGACTCTCTAAGCGCGTCGTCAAACATAATCCTGCCTTGCCCATGCAAACAGACTAAGCAGCCCTTGGGGTCCTTTACTTCCATTTTGTAATCATGGCCAGACTCTCTCAATCATCTAACAGAGACTACATCAGGAGCTGCTATAAATTCACAACATAAGATCAAACAAATTCCTCCTCGATAGCTGCCTACATGCTTGAGGCAGGACCTGCAGGTGCTGGGCAGGAGAGGAGGTGCACAGCTCAGTAGATGAATCTCATGCACCACTTCAGGCCACAGTTGCCTTTCGTCTGGCCTGTCTGAAATTTGTGGATGAGCTTGGAGTGAACAGATGCTAGTGCAGTTATTTCAAAGCCTGCCTATTGACACAGTATGCAGTATGCACCCATGGAATCCATCTGAGCAGTGCTTCTTCTAGACCAATGGGAACCCTGCCCCTTCAGAACACCCATATGATTCAGATTGGTTGGATGGTGCATGCTCTGAACTCACACTTGCTGCTACCAACCCTGCGGCCACCTAAGTGCCACCGAACTAAGCCGTTAGAAGTCCTGATTGAAGCTAACAGGTTTTGGCTGCCCTGTCAGCACTGCAAAGCTACATGGCAGAAATGCTGTTGGTCAAAGACATGGCATGAGGTTTGACCAGTTATTGTTGCAATGTTTTCCTGCCATTTGAAAGCAGAGACTTGATCTTCTGCCTCCCTTATGCCAGTAACTGGTGCAAGTCTGCAGAGTCAGCATCTCTCCCCATACCACCAGCAAGTAAGGCATTTAGAGAAGGAGAGGAAAAAAATTTCCCCATGTCACAGGTTTTCTGCTAACAGAGGGACTGGTACTTCCTCCTGTGATGTGCTACCAAGTCCCACCATGGCTCAGGCAGAGATGAATGCTTCATGTCCCAGGCAGGAGCCCATAATGGGAAGTTGACAAGTCAGTTGACAGGGCTGAAAACTGCAGTTCTCAGGCTTGGCAGCAGAGAGAGGCATCTGTTTTAACAGCAGCAAGTGTCTTTATATTTTCAGGTTAACTATGCCCAAACCATACTTGTTCCACTTGCATTTCATTGTGGCCCATTCATCAGCCTCATGGGTGAGCTCCCAGAACCATACGCAGACACACACTCCTCCTGACATGGCCCTGATCTGATCAGGAACCAACAAGAGCCCAGCAGTCATATCACTCGGTAGCATACTGGCACCCATCCTGGAAACAACGCCTGCTGGTGCTAATGAGCTCCACACACCTCTCTGCCCAACCACACCTGGGCTGGGTTTGAGGTGCCCTTAGGTGACACAGCAGGGAAATGAAGAAGTAGTACTAGGGTCATAAAAGCTTGGCTTCCGAAGTGTGCTGAGTTATCTGTTGGCCTTTGTCTCCCATTTCCCAGACCTGTAAAAGCAAAGCACTCAGAGGCACAGGCAAAGACGCCCTTATAATAATGCTGGCAGATAATCACTGCTGCAAGACAATACTAACCCAGGCTCAGTACAGCTGTAGGCAAAGGAGTCCCTTGGCTCTTGATTACTTGGTCACATTTTCCCCTCTTATCATAGAATCACAGAATCATAGAATGGCCTGGGTTGAAAAGGACCAGTGACCAGTGAGCATCCAGTTTCGACCCCCCTGCTATGTGCAGGGTCACCAACCACCAGACCAGGCTGCCCAGAGCCACATCCAGCCTGGCCTTGAACGCCTCCACGGATGGGGCATCCACAGCCTCCTTGG
>PPHD01019428.1:0-10615 GCA_002909625.1 Bambusicola thoracicus | reverse complement strand
GAAATTTATTTTAAATTGAACTGTTACATGTTTTTATAGCACCTATAGCTGAAAAGCAAATGCTTTCAACAAACCTATATATCATCACATATGTTAATACTTGGCACATAAATTATCGAAGCTACTTTAAAAAAGTAGGTACGATTTTATGAAAGATGCTAAGTAAATTTTGTTGTATTCAATTCTAATTTTGTGCTTTCAGTCTCACTGACTAGTTTAGAGATGTGCTGTGTCAATTGCATAAAAGTTAAAAAACATCTCCAAACCAGAAGCTTTTGAAAAAAAGAAAACCTTTTCTACCTTTTGAAAAATATCCCATGGCCATTTTGAACAGTGGTGATCTGGAAAGAAAACAGATTAGAACGTTTGATAATAGAGGAAGGAAATATTATTATCACAGCTTGAAATCTGTTAACAAGGCCTTCCAAATGGGGCAAACATTAAAGTCAAATAGAAACTCAATTACAGGAAGATTTTCAACTTGTCAAAAATAATTGCATTAATGTCAGCAATACTGAAGGTCTATAACAAGGAAACTATTGTACAGTGTCTCTAGAAAGAAAGATTAAAGGAATGTATAGCGTAGTTTTAGAAAAAGATCCAAAAATGCTCACATTTATTTTGGTTTTAGTTCTGAAGCCAAAGACTACAATGCTGCATAAATCTGAAACATCAATCTATAACTTTCTGACAAATGTTACATCACACAAAGACTGTGGAATACTTAATAAGAGGAACTATTTGTTACCTACTTTGTTCTGAACTAAAAATTATGGTAAATACCTTGTAGAGGGCAAGGATTCAAGCAGTTTGGAGGAGCTGGATCTGTAAGATATGAACTGGTTTGTGCTTGAACATTTGGCTCTTATTGCAGGGAGGTGATCTGCTCTTGCAAGCGAAGTTCCATCAGAGGAAAATCTATTTAAGAAAATTTACTGAACTGTTATAGGAAACATGCATACCTTACTGATTTAAATGCTAACATTTATTTACCTGCTCCTGTTCTTTTGGATTACGTTCAGTAGGAGATATAACTCATAAAGGCAAATGCTCAGAATTAACTCTTGCTGGGCACAGGAGAGGATCTTACTCTGGTGGAACTGAGGTGGCTGTGTACCCCTCATCTTTCTTCATAAACAGACCTCATTGCTTATCTACTTGCATAACTTCTCCTTTGTGTGAAACAAAGAGTCTCTTCTTTCAGACCTTGATGCAAAGATACAGTCCAAGGACATATTTTTGAAATGTGTTAAGGCTCTTTTGGTATTGTAGATCACAATTCATCATCCATATTTTTAGTCAGTTTCTGTTGCATCTGAGCCATATTGCTTTAGGTACTTCCAAGGGCAAGAGAGCTCTCCTAAAATTTAGTTCCAAGTGTTTAACTGCGATCACTGATGAAGATACAAAGAGATGGGGCATTAACATTAAGGGTCTCAGATAATAGCTTTAAGGTACGTATGAAAAATCCAGAGATGAGCAAGACTGAAACATGTTTTGACTTCAGCTGATCTATCTTGAAAATCCTCTTTTTGTGATATAGAGACCCACTAGAAAAGTGGGGAAGAACACTTTAATTTCAGTTGTGCATAATGTCATAATAGTGGAAAAAAGTGCTCTTTTCTCTTCTACAAGGTTATAGAGTATCTTCATGAATGTTTGGAGGCTATACTACACTAGGAAAAGTCTTTAGGAAACTAACGGCTAATTTTATTACTTTAAAAGTCTAAGTATCATTAATGTTATTACTGTCTTCAATATTCTACTGGAAAGTCAACCAAAAGTGAATAATTTCACAGTACAAGAAACAAACTGTTATTTTTTGTCCCCTGATTTCCCAGTCAAGGTTGAGATACTGAGTTTATAGTACTGCTGTCTTCATAATCAACTCCTTTCTGCAGTTTGAAAAAGAGCTGTAAGAGCACTTTGGAGGTGAACTGGAAGGACAACTCATCTGCATCAGATTCTTTTCTTTTTTTGTAGCTCTGTGTCAAATTGTAAAAATTCATGCATAAAATCCTGCAACACATGAAAGTATTTTTCACCTTTGTATCTTTTACTGTATGTCTTCTTCTGTTGTTCTGTTGTTTGTATCTCAAATTGGTCAGTGCCTAAATTTTGCTGAAGTTACTGAATTTAGACCCTTATAGACAAGTAATCTGTGAGATTTTCAGAAGGTTTTAGGCAGGTTAGCCATTTTTTAAAATCTCATTAAAGTCTTGTTTTCCACCTTAAACCATCTAATATCTTTTCCAAAATGTGTAAATCGTTTTCACAAGACATTTGATGTCTTGATACTAATTGCTTTGCAAGACTGAAATTTTCTTCACTTAATTAACCCACTGAAATCTCTTCCGTCGCTTTTTTTTTTTTTTTTAAGTGTGCAAAACCAGAAGCTGATTATGCCATGTGAATGGAATGGCTCCTCATGAAAGCCTGACCCATGGAAGTGATACAAATGTTAATTTTCCTTTAATCTTCACAAGCTATTGAAGTTGCATAACATTAACACTCAATAGCTCATACCAGTATTTTAATAGTCATAGTAACATCCATACTGTAAAAGCCAGTATTATGGTAACAGCATGGGTCAGTAACACTTTTACAAGGCCAAACCAAATAATTTCCTAATCAGTACATTTCCTAAGACTATTTAATGGACCTGTGATGAGAAAAAAATATTCAATTGCCAGTATTGCTTGTTTAAGAATTAAAACAGGTTCTCTGCTAGCATCTTTTCATCTTGGAAAATCTGTTCTCATTTCCTTACACCAGATATCTTTCCAAATGCTGTGTTTTGTCACAAGAGCACAGGATTTTTTAATAAACAAAATAAATGTACACACCAGAAACACTCTGAGTTTGTGCTAGCTATTTATTTTATTCACATCACAAAGCGATTTGCAGATCACCTTTTCAAAGCTGCACGCAGCTGGATGGCTGCACCAGGGATGTGTGTGTGTGCACCAGAAACCAGGCTGAGTGACTGCTGAGCTAGGATTCAAGAAATAATAGCTTAGCTTGTACAGTAAATCCCTTGGGCTCTCCTGTTACAAGACAGGGTGCTCTGGTAATTCTGCATCAGAAGCAGTACATGACCCTGTTAAGGCAATCAACTTTGCATTTCAACAGTATAAACTGCCTTCAAACTGCAGAGCTGGTGAGAACCATTCATTCAGACAGGAACAGACGAGAGGGTATCATAGCTTTCTCCAGCTCATACACCTCAATATTTTTTGTTCTTTAGAAACTAAGACATGGCAGAAAGGGAAACGGATTGCGTCTCCTTTTTCTCCAAGCACAAAAACTCAGTGCAGTGAGATACACCAAGATGCAGGAAGTAAGGAGCCATTAAAGCTGTAGGAATTTGATGTCTTGAGGATCAATAAACTGATTATTCCACCCACTTTTTAATTTTTAAATTTTAATGACATGAGAACAGTGAGTACTAGGCTCCAAGCCCATGGCTAGCATTCACTTACAATTGTGTCTAGTGAGTAGAGTGTCCTCTGGGAGGGACATTTTAGACAACACTAGATGATTCCCTTCTTTCCACCTTGACTAGTTATGTCCCCCTAAACAGGGGAACAGTACTGTGGTTTGTAGGCACAGATTTATGGCATGTCAGAGAAAACAGTTAACCTGAGACAGCTTCAGCAGGGAAATTCCAGTTGAGCACCTGCATGTGTAAATGGACATTTGTGAAAATGTAGAATTTTGCCTCTAGTTGGATGCTCACACGTTTGAAGTTTTGGCCTCCTGAATATCAGACTGACTGTCAAAGAGGCCTACTTTAGAGAACCTCCACTAGCATTTAAAGTTGCATGTGATCAGGACAAGCCCCATATGCTTTTGTTATATAAATATCTACAGTCTTATTGTACGCCATCAAACTGTCAGAAATCTCAGATGTGCAAAGAAAGTAAAATCTAGTTCACAAAGAAGTTCAAGTTGAATTTAAAACCTTCAAATATTTTTAGGGAAGACTGGCCACAGACTTGCTATTTCTGTCTTGGTAGAGCTACTTAGCTCTTGTACTCACAAAGGTCTACATTTCTGACTATCCATGATTATTGTCTAGAGAGATCACACACAATAAAATAAGGTAAGTTTTAATCTGTTATCAGAACATGATTGCAGCATATTAACAGGATTGTAAGACATAATTTTGTCCTAATTAGAAAGGTTCATATGAGTGAGTTCAATAGAAAATTGTTTGGAAGGCAGCCTTGTGTCTTCCCTTACTGTAAGAGACATTCCAGAACATTACCAGACTGCAATATAGCGAGGATTCACTCAAAATGTTGATAATGGATTAAATTATTTTGAGCAAAGAAGCATAAAGAATCTCCTCCTACTGACTAAAATTTATAGCTGTGGCTTACATAGTAGCTTAGCAGTTCACATATGGCTTATGTCAATGGCAGTAACCATGTTATTTTCTAAATCACATTGATTTGTTATGTGGTACTGAAAGATCTTAAACAGAATCATTGGCTATAAATTACAGAATCTAGTCTTCTACATTCTTATCTGTGTTTCAGATCCATCAAAATGAGCCCAAGAGTCAAGTCTTCTATATACACAATGCTACTAGTCAAAGAACAAGAACTAAGACCATTCAATTTCCTCCTTTTTTGGAGTTAAGCCAGGCTGACATTTTCTTTTCTGTTAGTTTTGGCAAAGAGGAAAGAGAGAAAATACTTTACTGCTCCGTTACTGATGGTTTTTTTTATTTTGTTTTTATTAAAAATGTTGAAACATGGGACCTCTGTCAAAATTATTTTATTATTGAAATCTGGGTGGGGTGAATGAACTGGCAACAGTTCAGAAAGCCATTAATGGTACTGATAAGGAAGAATCCTATTCAGCCTCCGCAGTGCTGCAAAATCCTTAATTGCAATAAATTTTACCGAAATCTGGTGATTGATATGCACAGTTAATGAATCGGTAAAGATTCAAAGGTTAATCTGCTGGGAGGTAACAAGCTCTGCCCATCTGATATTGTAACCCAAATATCATATTTGTTAGTTACATGATGATATTTTTTGGGCATAAGAAAGAAAAAATGAGTTTTTATTGGCTTCAGATTTGTTAGGTCTCCAAGACCAAAACACTGAAAAAACAACAGCTCTAAGGGCGATTCTTGAACCACGAACAAAACTTAAAAATATCAGAGGTAAAATGTGACCCCTTGAATAAAATATATTGTCAAACATCAAAGGAATTGCCTGAGAAGCAGAGTGTTCTGAGAGGCAGAGTACTCTGTGAAGCAGAGTTACACGTGTGCCCGGGAGTTCCCCCTCCTCGGCCAGTCCCTACCTCTGCCCTCAGTTCCATCCTGAAGGACAAGAGAGACAGGATTTGGGAGGTGAAAAGTGTTCAGTGAAGTGTCTTAAGAACTTCCTTAACAATAAAGTAGCCCTCTAGAAAAAACAAACAACATCCAATCAGACTCAAAATTTAAGTGAAAACATTAATGGAAAAGAAGCAAAGGAAAATTCAGAAATAAAATAAAAAGAGATCGTAGGTGAGGTTAGGAGAGCTGTTGATTAATGTCCTCACAGGACGTCCCATCAGAGCTCCCTCTGCTAGAACTTTTATGTGGTTTGGACATATTGTTTACATTCCCTGGTCCTGAAGTCTCCCTCTTCTCCCCTTTATATTAGGATAGTAGTAGTTTTGCATAGTTAAGATAAAAATGCTGTGGCCTCTGAAAGAAGGAGACCTGGCAGGCATTCATGACAGTTAGAAATTGCTGTGAAAAGGCATTCCCAGTGTCTTTGATATCCTTCAGCTTGAGGCTGTTGGATATCAATACTTTGCATTTCCAATTGACAGCAGAGTATCACCATCTAAAGAATGTGTGCAGTACCCACAGGCCAGAAAAGCCTGGAAAACAACTACCATGAGGAACTTGTGGAGCAAGTTTTGGGAGTTAGTCAACAAAATCCCCTGGGATAGTGCCCTCAAGGACAAGGGAGCACAGTAGAGATGGCATATCTTTAAGGACGTCTTCCTTATTGGAAAGAGCTCTCCATCCCCAGGTGTAGGAAGTCAGGAAAGGAAGCAAAGAGACCAGCATTGCTGAACTGGGACCCACTGGTCAGGTCGGAGAGCAAGAAGAAAATTCACAGGCAGTGGGAACAGGAACAGGTATCCTGATAAGAGTACAGGGATGCTGCTTGACTGTCTAGGGATGGAATCAGAAGGGCCAAAGCCCAGCTGGAACTACACATGACAAACGGTGAAAAGAACTATAATGGATCTTCTACAGGTACATCAACTAGGAAAGGGAAGTCCAAGAAGGCATACACCCCCAGGAAAACAATGTAGGCAGGCTGGTAACAACAGACAAGGGAAGGTTGAGGTACTCAACATTTTTGTCTCAGTCATTACAAGCAACTTCACTGGGCCAGAAGGTAGGACTGGGAGATTAATGTCCCTCCTGATGTAAGCGAAGATCTGGTTTGCGATCATGGGAGGAGCCCAAACATCCATAAGTCTACAGGTCCTGATGAGATGCATCCCGAAGTCCTGAAGGAACTGGCTGAGATTTGAAAAGTTATGGAGGTCAAGTGAAGTTGCCGGTGACTGGAAAAAAGGAGATGTCACACTCATTTTTAAGAGGAGTAGAAAGCCTTTTGCAGGTTACTACCAGCCTGGGCCTCAGAGCCTCACCTCTGTGCCGTGAAAAATTATGAAACAAATCCTCTTGGAAGATATGCTTAGACACATAGAAGTCAGGGAGGTGATACAGGGCAACCAGCATGGCTTCAACAAGTTGTCCCTGACCAACACAGTAGACTTTTGTGATGGCATAACTGCATCAATGGACAATGAAAGAGCCACTGATATCATTTATCTGGATTTCAGTAAGGCCTTTGATGCAGTCCCTCATAACTTTCTTTTCTCCAAACTGGAAAGATACGGGTGGATTGTTCAGTGTGTGAGGAACTGTTTGCAAGATAAAGAGTATTGATCAATGGCTCAGTGTCCAGGTGCAGATCAGGAACAAATGGTGTCTCCCAGGGGTCATTATTGGGATCGGTGCTCTTTAATATCTTCATCAATCACATTGGCAGTGGGGATGCACATCTGGTGCACCCCCAGCAATTTTGTGGATGACACAAAACAGTGTGGTGTTGCTGATTCATCTGAGGGATGGGATGCTGTCCAAAGAAACCTAGATAAGCTTGAGCTATGGGCCTAGGTGAATCTCATGAGGTTCAACAAAAGCAAGTGCAAGGTCTTGCACCTGGGTCATGACAACCTCTCCCATAAATACAGGTGGGGGATGAAAAGATAGAGCACAGTCCTGCTGAAAAGGACTTGGCATACTAGTGGATGACAGCTGGACATGAGGCAGCAATTTGTCCTTGCAGCCCAGAAAGCCAACCAACTGTATTGTGGGATGTACCAAAAGAAGTGTGGCTAGCAGGTTAAGTAATGTGATCCTGACCCTCTACTCTTTACTGGTGAGACCTTACTTGGAGTATGCATCTAGATGTGAAGTCCTCAATATAAGAGAGACATGGACCTGTTAGAACACATTCAGAGGAGGGCCATAAAAATTATCCACGGGTGGAACACTTTTCCTATGAGGATAGTCTGAGAGAGCTGAGGCTGCTTAGCCTGGGAAAGAGAAAGGTCCAGGGAGACCTAATAGTGGCCTTTCAGTACCTAAAGGGGGGCTACAAGAAAGAAGGGGACAGACCTTTTAGCAGGGTCTGTTGTGACAGCACAAGAAGATATGGCTTCCAACAGAAAGAGGGCATATTTACATTGAATGTAAGATTTTTATTTATTCATTCATTTATTTATTTATTTATGATGAGCAATAAGGCACTGCAACAGGTTGACTAGAAAGATGTGGAAATCCCATCCCTAGAGACATTCAAGGTCAGGCTAGATGGGGCTCTGAGCATCCTGAGATAGCTTTAGGTGTCCCTATTCATTGCAGGGAAGTTGTACTAGATCATGTTTAAGGGTCCCTTCCAACTCAAATGATTCTATGATTCTATGAATCTGTAAAAAAGCCCCCATTCTTCACTTGGTCTTTCATGTCTTCATAGCTCTTGACACAGGGTAGTGTCCTTCATGAGAATGCTGCTCACAAGAGGGCATGGATCAAAGATCAAGAGGAAGAGTGAATGTAGGTGACACAGAGGGAAGGAGAAGCACTGGACTGTCAACATGAAGCTTCATCTACTGAATTGGCTAGTGTTCCCTTCAAATCACTTCCTTTCTCCTTTTCCATTTGCCCAACTGCAAGATACGAACAATAACACTTACTGAATTGCCAGAGAGATATGTCACAAGTGTGGATACATGAACAGACATGTCACACTCAGAAAACTTCAGTGTGGGCAGATCTGAGTACATACCATGTCAACCTGGTTTTAAAACTTTTGCCTTTACCTTCGCTTTAAGTATGTGGACCAATAGTTCCTGTGTGGTGTCCAACATACATTATTATTTTATACCTTACTTTGATACACTTGTCTAGCATGGGGGGGATAACAGAATAGTAAACCATAAATACAATGTAGACTAGTATATGTGATGAAGAAGCAGAGTTGATGAATAACATATAGCTGTTCTGTTCTCAGCAGGGTGCTATAGGCATCATTATAACATGGAGTTGAAAGACAAGAAAGCTACTTTCCCAGAGTCCCTCAGCAGATCAGAGGCAAGGCTAGTCTTTGTCTCTCCATGTTCTCCCCAGCTCTTAAGATTCTGTGCTATTTTTTGCTATTGATTTGTCAGAAGATTTATGGCAGAGCCAACCTGTATGCATTCTGGCTCAAACTAGCAGGATAAAGAAAGATCTCTGTATGCCAGGGTGAAACTTCCACTTTGGGACATATCAACACCTGCTTTCTCTTTCAGGGTTTGCCAGGAAATAGAACTACCATTTCAGTCCAACTCAAATGTATGTTGCCAGAGAGCCAACCTGAACACATCCCAGGCTCCAGTCTGGAAGTTAGTGTAGGCCAAGAATCATTCCCAATAGGCACTGCTAAACACCTCCAGGCACTTTGTGCTGAAGATCAAGTATCTATCAAAGGACAAGAGAAGGCTAATTGCTGCATTTGGAATTTATCCCCCATGTATTTTGAGTTCTGAATTTCCTATTTCTGGAAATGTTCTTCCCTCTGTGACCACCTTGGTGACATAGCTGGCAACTGAGGTGCTGAATTAGGGTTAAAAGAGGAAGGAGGGTAATAACTACCAAATATGTATTTCATCAGAAGCCTGCCTGCGGTCTTTCTTTGTGCTAAATTTCAAAATGTTTTGTTTTACTGCAATTATTCATTATAATGTGATGTTATTTAGGAAATAAGCTACATACGGAAAAATCTAAAGGCAAAACGTTCCTGCAATAGGAAAAATCTACTAACATTACAGTTTATACTAATGCAATCAATTGTCTAATTCAGAGCCTATAGATGTCAATGAAAAGATCTTCAAGGTCTGGACCAAGATCTAACTACAAATTCAGACTGCGGTTCACATCATCTCCTTTACTTAAGAGCATGATAAAGTCTCGTGTAAGTCAGTTGGTTCAGGACCAGATACCAACCAAAAATTTTAAACATGCTTTAAATAATGTACAAATAGTATTTTCAGTTACTAAAAATTGTTACCATTCTCGGCGGCATAATGATTAAGATCAAGGTCAAAGTCTACAAGACTGTCAGTAGGTTAAATATCTAAATATGCTTTTTTTGCACTGAAGTTCCCAATAAATAGAAATATCACTTCAGTATTTTCATAGTACTTTTCAGTCAGGTTGTTCATCACCATCTTTGATGACATTATCTAGATTGACTGTTCAACACTAAACTTATGATTTGCAAACTAAAGTGTCAGAATAATTAATTAAAGTAGGAAACCCAGCAGTTGGTATTGGTGTAAAAACAATCACAATCTCACACTAAGGCATTTGACTTATTTGCTGATATCAGCATACAACAACATATCAGGACAGTTTAATTAGTAATGATAAACATCTGATTGCATTTTCAGGTCTTTTAAAAATTATATGAGGAGATGCTAGTGATATAAATAGCATTAAAGATATATGCTATCTTCTAAGTTGAAAACAATCAGAAAATATTGTTAGAACAGAAAGA
The DNA here is from genome assembly GCA_002909625.1 of Bambusicola thoracicus. Lineage (NCBI taxonomy): Eukaryota > Metazoa > Chordata > Aves > Galliformes > Phasianidae > Bambusicola > Bambusicola thoracicus. The sequence continues at coordinate 476 of PPHD01019428.1, read as the reverse complement.
ATGATCCAATATGGGAAAATTAGTTAGGATATAAAATTGGATGGAAAAGAGATTAAACAGAAAAGCATCATTTTCACGGAAAGAAAACTCAAAAGGTGGACAGCTGAATTTTAAAGGCACTTTATTTCTTTTTTCTTCTTCCCTAATATATATTGACTACAGAGATCCAGGAGGTAGTCAGCAGGAGTTCGGCATAAGGGCTTGAAATAGTGAAAATATTTCTTTATACTTAGGTTCTTTTCTAGTGCTGCAGAAGGATTTATAATCTGTGAAGGAGGATTTGAAACTTAATCATGGTAATTTAGAACATTTTGGGGAGACACGGGGTGATTTTTTAAATTATATTTTATTGCAGATTCTGTGATTGTATTTATATTAAATGAGTATAAAATTGAGAAATACCAGAATAATGAGGTGTCATTGTCAAGATCAAATATTTTAGAAAAAAAAAGCAACATTTATTTATCAGAAATAAA
>PPHD01019427.1:2610-14105 GCA_002909625.1 Bambusicola thoracicus | reverse complement strand
CTTGTACAGCTTCAGTCTACGTTTTAGGCAAAAAGCAGCAACTAATGATTTTCAGTATTGTAAAACAACACAAAATATGCAAGTCAAACCAGTTTTCCTTGTCTGGAGCCAATTACATACTTTAAAAAAAAAGATCTATAAGGTTTTTTTTTTCTTTTTTGTTATAAATCCCACAAGCAAAGAAACATAATGGAAGAATATTCAAGCAATAAATGGACATTTGAATTACAGCCATTTTTGTTTGGCATTATGAATGTCAGTTAGAGTGCCAACATTTTCAGTATCGTGTACAGGTCTGAAATTTTTGCAATGTACTTTAAAAAGTGTAGCAGATCCTCTGATTTTAAATGGCTGAGAAACACAGGCTTTAACAGATATTTGCAGAAATATACTGGTCCCAGCAAATTCAAATAGCCTTTAAGTATGTGTCAGCTGTATCCACAATCACACTGTTCTCTCACAATATTTGAGTGTACACTGGTTTGAAAGATATTGCTGGTATCTCCAGGTGCCCACCTTTTAAATATAAGTAGCTTCCAATAAGGGATCCAGATTTTCCCCCGAAATAACAGTTAAATTCAGCCAACACAGCAGAAACTTAATCAACTATCTTTCTATTCTCAAGTAACTTAATATGAAGTATATCTGTGAAGCTTTACACAATTCTAAAGAAACCAGAGCACCCACAGATGTATGTATGCATTTGTGTGACCGTGCATGTGGTTAACAGTCTGTGCTACTGCCAGCGTGATGTCAAACCAGATGCTGAGGGTCTCCACAGGTGCAATGTATCTGAAAGATCCAGTTGCAGAACAGAATGCAACTCAATAGCCATTACCTCAGCAGGGTTAAGATGACAGTACAAAACCTCTGACAGTCTGACATCCCTGATGAGATAGCACATGATTCCTGATGTTTACAAGGAGCCTTGAAATAACTACTATTTTATTATAAAAGCACTGATACTGAACAACCAGGGCATTCACTTATAACACAAATAATAAACCTAATATATTCCTGGCAAATATTTGGGGAAATATGGATGCGAGTACACCAGATTGAGATCAATGATCCAGTTGAAGCTGGAAATATCAACTCAGAGATCAAGGCCACAAACTTGCAGACATTTACGCATGTGCCTTATTTTATAAAATGCTAGTATTGCTCTTCGGCTTCAGTGGAAGTATTCACTGTACAAAATTACACAGATGTCTAAATCTGTGCTGGATATATTCCCAAAAGCTGAACAAAGAAGCCAAGAAATGGGATAATTCTATAGGATAGAATAAACCATTCTAAAAGTCAGAAAAAAACTATTTTTGTAAGAAAATACTCTAAATTTCAACCACAATTTGAGCATAACAGCATCTAATCACATTATAACTGTGCAGAATTACACATCCATCTCCTTGTTCACACAGACTTATTTGGCTATAGTGTTTTGAACTGATCTAAAAAATTGCAGTGGCCTTCCCTTTTTTCCCTCTTTTTCTCTGTATATGACCAGTGATAAATGGGATGTGGTAAAGAGTAATTGCTTACATTTAAAATGCACATTTCAAAAGCCAGGCTTTATTTTTGGGGTACAATTTATACCTCCATCTGCACATGAATTGCTGGTGCAAATATTAACATTTGAATGGAAAATGACCTGATTTATGAGTAGATGCCAGGTTGCTGGCTATGCAAGTGCTAAATCCATATTCCCAGTTCCAAGGGCAGACAAATTCAGCCAAGCTGTATCTCTGCCAGGAGAGAAACATGTTTCTTAAATATCTGTAACCATTGATAGTGAGAGGTGACTCCGAAAGGCCAGAAATAGCTTATTCTGAAATACAAATAGCAGAGGTTTGGTGCACAGGTATATCAGTAATGAGCAGTAATTTGGCACTGGTCATACTACTTTATTTCTAGGAAGAAAGGAAATTAGATTAAGAATGCAGACTCAAATATAGGCATTCTCCCTTCTAGCAAAAGCATACAGACTTCCCACCTACTGTAAAGTAGTTTAACTGCAAGTGAGTTGTCTTCATTTTTAGTCTGACATTTGCAGTTCCAGCTTTTACAGCTCACACTGTATTTACATTAAGTACTCAAATTTCTAGGCATTACACCAATGAAGAATAAAAGTCTTTCTGCCATGTGTCCAAGCTACACACAAATGGAAGTGCTGGGTAATCCTACACATAGTGTGAATAAGCAAGTTCTCTGCAGGGCTTCTACCATCTTTCTGCACTTCTATTTTCACTTCCCACTCTGCTCCCTTAATTAATATAGCAAAATATTTCTTTCTACCATTGAAGAAAACCAACAACAACTCTGGTAGAAGTAGAAACATTTTTCTGAGACCAAGGAGGCTGAGGTAGAGATATCTATGTTCCATCCATTTCTAAGACAGAAAACCTTCACTAACTTTCCTGGGAAAGCATTGAGCAAGACCAAGAGCCTACTGTAAAGCAAAAGACAGAAGTGAGACATTAAGCCTATACAAAATTAAACCAGTAGCAGAGCAGCTGGAAGAGGGGCTGTTATGCACATACCCTGGGAAATTGCAAAACTGAATCTCCCAACAAAATTCTACTGGCTGACACCCAACAAGACTCACCAGTTTAGATAACGCAAAGGAACTCTCTTTATAGCTTTCATTCCAGGCGACTCAGGAAAGTACTATTTCCAGCAGCCCAACAGACAGACTAGCAGCTTTCCTCAAAGGAATGGGCTGGGGGAAAGAAATTGCTCATCAGAATACCAGGGAGTTCTTGTGGACATTCAAAATTGCCAAGGGAAGAACACGGCTCTTATTGAGACTTTTTCTATCACAGGAAGATAGTCAGTTGTAATTTCTCTATAAACTCCTTTCTAATTAAACTTTCAAGCAAAAAAAAAATAAAAAAAAATTACTAAGCCCATTTATCCGAACTTATTAAGATTACGTATATACATTTGTTTTAATTATTGCATTAACATTCTGTTGAGTCTTCCAATGAAGAAATTAGAAGCTTGCCAATAAAGGCAAGAAGAAAGAAATAAAAGAGACAAGAGAAATAATTTCCGTAGCTCCTGAATAGCTTCTGAGAATAAAAACTATTATTGAGCAGTCAATCTGTCCTGACTTGCAGCAACAAAACAGGGATGCTAGTCTCTTTCTTACAGTTTTGATATTTGATATATATTGATATATTGAGTGATTTGGGGCGTAGCTTCTTTTAACCTATTAACACTATTTAACCTTGGCAGAGCACATCAAGAGCACAAAGGCTGAAGGGCATCGTTACTTTACTGTGCTTAAGTTTAGTAAGGAATGATGACTCTTTTCAATTCTCAACAGTTCACTTTAAAAAAAAAACAAACATCTGATGCATATTATGAGTCCTTAGGAGGAATCTATTCACTTGAGCTCAATGTAACCCAAAATTGAGCAACACTATCCTACTTATCCACAGCCAGATCTGAAATACAAAATTCCACGAGTGAAAATAGTTCTGAAATACATTCATGAAATCACTGAGGGCAACTGGAGAATCAAGAGATAGTGCTGTGATCTAACATGATATCATATGCCCACAGATAAATAAGAATGTGCTTCTCTTGGGCCGGGGAAGGGCAAGTTATTTCCTGACCATGGGAGGGATGGGGTTTCGAATTGGACTTGAGCCTCAAAAATTTTCCAAGAAGGGATAGCAACAAAAGCTGTGAGGAAAGGGTTAGCTTTAATGAATGCAACCCAGTGCTTACAGGAATGCGGGAAGACAGAACCTCAAAGGAGGTGTATGTCAGCAGCTGGGTACAGGGAGAGACACCTTTCAGATTGAATCTTGATAACAGCAGATAAAGTGCACTTTTCCTTTCCTCACCTGTGTCTTTTAGCTGTACTATCTTCTAAGAATGCTGCATGTTATTTATTTGCATTTTATGTGGAGTTTAGAAATAAAGTCTCTTTGAAAAGAGACTCAGTGATTATAATTATTCTCCTGTGAGCACAGAAAACCTGTAAAGCAGAGTGCTGGGACACCTAAATTCCTGTTCCTCGGTGTGTGTCAGGATGAGACCCACAGGGTCAAAGATGCTCTGCTAGCTCTCTTAAGAGTTAGCACTACAGAGATCAACAACAGAGAAAAGTCATGCAGTCATCAGTAACACTGTGGATGGTGGACAGCTGAATCAAGCATTTGGGTAGCCACACATTAAAGCAGTCCTTAAACTGATACATTTCTCTTAATGCTGCTTGCTTAATCTGCGGCCATGGATATACATGAAGTGTAAGGATACTGGAATGTTAACTTGTTTTGCACTATATATATTAGAAAGAGATGCAGAAAGACTGAGTGATTTGCTGAGATAATAAAATACTATTGCAATAAGTGAACCCAAACCAGAGAATGTGGGTGCTGCACTTCTACAAGCTTCATATTTCTGCCTGTGACATACATCATTTTAAAGCATAAAACGTCTCAAAAGATTTTCTATTTTCTGTGAGTGAGCACTGCAGAATAAGAAGTATTATTTATACGTTCGTAAGATTCTGAATTCATCTTTTTTCATGCCTGAAGATGTCTGACACCTGATTAGACAGAATCAGACGATGCTGTCAGACAGACTTCACTCCAAGTGCTGTGAAAGTGCCTCAGCTGAAGTTCTAAGATCTCAGGGGTGCTGCACTTCTGAGATGAGCTGTGATGTTAATGAAAGGTTAATTGTATGTACTTCAGTTCAAAGAATGTGTTCTCCATAGTGCATCCGTGAACATGGAGTATTGGCTGCTTTCAACAACCAGAGACCTAGAGACATAGAAGCTAAATGAAAGAAACTAACATATGTTACACTATTTATTACATTTCAAAGTCTTGAACTGTGCAAGTTTTGGAAAATCCATACTAATTCTCTCTCTTATTTTTCAACACTTAATGTATAAGTTGATATGCCAGAAAATATTTTTTTTTGGTTTTATCTTAATATGGTGAATTCCAATACTTCTTCACATTTAAATGGAATTTATGCTTACTTACATTTATTTGCCTATAAAGTTAGAAGAATAACAACCTTTTGTTAAATGAACTACAGTGCTAATAAAAAAAATACTACCTAGAGAATTCACCATTCACATGAAATAGGCATAGCTCTGAAAATGCCAAGGTCAGCTTTCCTCCACTCAACTGCTGATTTAGGGCCCTGCTGACCTTAGTTCACCCTGCCATGAAATATAGTTAAAAATATATAAAGCTTTTCAAAACTGACCACAAATATAACTTAATACAAATTGGTACAGAGCTTTCATTGCTTCTTGCTACTGTTAATGGAAACTCTATTCTTCTACAGTGCCCTACTTGTGAGCTAGTTCTTTATATCATTGATATGGTCTGAATACTCGACTCCAGAAATTGCACCATATTTTACTCCAGGATTTTCTGTGGGAGTAGCATCTCATTTCTGGACAAACATGTATGCATCCATTGATACAAGAGATGTAAATAAGAAAATTTTGAGAACTGCACAGATTCTATTGCAACTATTCCATGAACCGAGGTTTTCGATAATATTATTATAGTTTTAGAATTGGAGATTTAATTTAACAAGTAATTTCATTTTGCTGCAGTATTTAAGAGTCTAGAAATACATCAAGCCATGCACTTGCTCCCAATATTCACGTTATGACCTATTTAGAAGCGCAAAGAAAAATTAGTATGCATTCACCTTCACACTATTCTGTGAGAGACTTCAGCTTCCACTTACTTTAAGAACATAGTTAAAGATTTCTGCACGTTGAATTGCAGTAATTGTTACTTGCAAAACATGGATTTTGCTGCTTCCTGCTGAGGGCCTGCAATCAGTATTAGCTTCTCTGCTTTAAGCGGTACAGTCTCCTTTAACAGGTAAGCCATTGCTTTCAGTACATTCTTAATTTTCAGATGCACGGACTGAATTTCTCAAACAGTAGTCTCAAAGTAAGAAACCAAGGAGAAAATCAGCTTTGTTTTCTCCCATAGCAATACCAAGTTTTAAGGAATGCAATTCACTCAAAGCTGCTTCCTTCTTCACAGTAAATCTGAGATTTACGAGGAAAGAAATAGCTGAAAAATTTAGCAGAAAAATCATGCTGCAGCATGTGATGTCAGGTTGTATCAGCCCTGTTTTATTTGATGTCACAATTCACCAAGAGTGACACAATCCAAAGTGACTTTGCACAATACAATGTGTCATCTAAAAAACCTGAAACTAATTATTTTTACCAACACTATGGCTTAGACAAATGCATATTTAAGAGCAAAAAAAATCACTGGGGATGAAAAATAGAAGAAAAGGATATGGCTAAAATGCTTATGAGTTGTACAATGGCCACACACACACTAGAGACTGATAGGGATTTTATTACATCTGTGCGATGTACACATACATTCTAAGGCAATACTCACACATACCTGTTACCTTTAACTGCCTTTGTACACACAAAGCCAAGGAACATCTAATACAGTGAGAGCAGAGCTGATTACTGACAATACATATGTGCATTCTTGCCTTAAATTGACCAAAATTTGCTACTTTGAGTAGGGCTGAGATCTAACATCAACTCAAATCATTCCTGTATCAATGGAGTACCTACATACTTCCTATAAAAAGGCTATTTAGAATTTCCTCAATGCAGGCTTTGTGTTCACTAATTTTAGAAACAGAAAGCTTAGTTTCCTCTTATCTCTCTGTGATACTGACTGTACTTTTATAAATGTAATAGACATAACACAGAGACAAGAATATGGTTCACAGGAGTGCTATTCAGACAAAATAGCAAGTCACGCACACCTGGTTTTAAAGTTAATTGATGTATTATAACACTACCCAAATATTTCTATCCTTTCATTTTTCGTCATGCAAAGAGTCAGTATTGAAGTTCTTTGTGTCCTCCCTCCACCTCAATCCATAAGTTCTCCAATTATAAAAAAAAAACTCAACAGAAAGAAAATTCAAAGTTAATATATTAACACAGACTGTGGTTCCAATGCAGATAGGTGTAACGGGCTTCAGGTCAAATGTTGAGATGAATTGTGCTTGACATATTTCAGGGACATTCTTCTACATCTGAATTGCAGAATGTGCTCTGTGCCAACTTAATTCAATTGATAACAGAGGCTTCATACTGACCACGACACATTTCACATGTACAAGCATTTAAGCACAATGGGATTTCCTTCATAGAGCAGATTTCTGGTAACAATGATTGGCTGATTATGCTTAGAATGTAGCACTATAAAAGGTTGAAATCTTAAGTGTGATCTTTAGTTTCTTGGGGCTAGTGAAGCAAATTTTATGCATTTTAATGGATCTTGTGGAATCATTATTTAAACAATAAAATTTTCTCCACACTGCTGAAATACAAAGTATATTCGGAGTCATCAGATTTTTGCAGATATACTCTGTATGTAGACATACATGAAATCAATTGTATTTTCTGTAGTCTATCTGGACTCTGCAGAAAATGCCCTACTTAGTGTCTAGAGATACTACTTGTTTTTAACACCTCAAATGCCAGTCATAATCTACACATCTGTAATTAGCCATCAATACTTTTCCTTCATAAGAAAACAAGAAAGCATTTTCTATATATCATCTAAAAAAGAAAGTATTTCATTCTCCAGAATCATATGCCTTTTAAATTGCTATCTCTAACTTTACTCCCACCTATAAATCAAAAACCAGAAAATGTACCAATATTTTATGCATTGCACCGTAAAAATTTAAAATCAGATTAGAAAACATGGTTGCCATGGCACCTGAGAACTACACTTTCATGCAAAGCAATTTAACAGACGTGAAAGATTTACAGCATGCATGGTATAATTTTTAGATAAACTTAAGAAGAACCTGTAACGAGATCTCCAGCTCTATCTGATGGCTGGACAGCTTCTTGCTCTGTATTTGAGGGAGCTGCCTCTCTATGTCCGTAAATGCTTCAATCTCTCCCTAAGGGTTGAAATGTTCCAAGGGGGAAATCTTGACATTATTCAAGTCAGTGGAGGCTTTGCCACTGACTTGAAACAAGACAAGGATTCCCCTTGGCTCTTTGAAGATGGATGACAAAAGGAAACATTTAGGGAGAACAGCTGTCTCAAGCCGGGCAGGTCAGGCTAAACTGCAATATGGCACTGCATTCTGACTCACAGAAAACACTCTTGTGCCTGTTTTCACAAAGCTTCTCTGGATCTCCTGAATGAAATGTAAGGGAGAAAAGTTCACTGATAAATGAGGTTAACTTCTATTTCATGCTATGACTGTGGGAGTTGTACACCATATTTTCTTCTCTCAGGGTCATCACTAATGAGAATGAAGAACAGAGAAGGAAACACCAAGAATAATCAGGCAAATAGGAGCTAAAAGTCACAGAGACTGAAAAACATCAGTTTTCCATAAAGTTTTGTGACAAAAAAAAGCACCAACTTTTTGTCTTTTTCTTACAGAAAGTCTACAGTAGAGATCTTCTTCTGTGATCGCCAAAACGTGATTCACAGTGACATCTGAGTTGCTCAGGAAAAATCTACTCATCTGACAACTAAGAACCATTTCAAGAGACTATTAACTTAGTCTTCACAAGTCTGGGATAGGCTCTGAAATTGCTTAACACCTACTATTTTCCATTCTGGCAACTGAATTAGAGGTCAGGAGAGCAAGCTAGTCATTTCTCCCATTTCTTTTTTTTTCTTTAACCAGTCAGAAGTGCATAATTTCAATGCTTTTTAAAACTTGGTCACTTCACCCTGACTAAATATTAGTGGGTTTTTTTTTTTTGTTTGTTTGTTTGTTTTAAATCATGTTCCCAGCAGTTCATTCCGTGCAATTTATATATCCCAGGCTGTGAGTGCATTAATGGCAATAATTGAACATGGACACAAGGTCTGTGTGCTCACCCAGGAGGAGGAGATGTGGGCAACGTACAGGTAGAAAGGAAGCGAAATGGCAACAGCTTCCTTCAGTGCTTCAGTGAGGTTATTTACTTGGAAAGAAACACTCCTAAACAGACTTCTGATCATGTCAGTACCACAGAGGGTTTCAGACGCTAAAAGAACTTCAGAAGTAAGCAAGCCGACAAATAGGGCATCTGCCCCACTCAGGAGGCTTGATTACTGCTATTCTGCAGCCCAACGGGGTTGCTGAGCAGGAGAAAAGATGAAGGAGCCCTTTGTAGATGCTTGCAGTGACACAGCACACATGTACACATATCATGTAACACCTTTCACTTCTGATCCTTTGCTGCTGGGGTTTAGTTTGGAAGGAATTATCTCACTTTATAACATAGAGGAATGCCAGTGGTTTAAGCAAGGCTTTTATGTAGCTACAGCTCCTTTAAAAATAGCATTGGAACAGGCAGGAAAAAAATTAAATCACAAGAGAGTCCCACTCCCTTAGTGAATCACTGAATTTCACTATGGAGAATCAAGTACTGCACTTGGTGCAACGTACTAAGCTACTGTCCAAGTCTGTCCACGTGTGAACTGCTGAAACAGCACCCTGCCACAAAGCCAGAAGAGCTGCACTCTGCACTGCACCTCCACATACAGCCGCATTCCACCAAAGCACCTTCTGCCCATTGCTTCCCTTCCTCTCAAGGAGGCAGAAGGAGAGGAAGACGGATAAGCACCCACGGCATCCAGCAGCTGGGGTGCACTGGGGTTCTTTAGAGCAACCCTGAACAGAAAATCTCCCTAATTATAAACACTGTCTGCTACAACCAGAATATGTGTTCAAGGAAAATAAGCACACAAAGATGGCAATACCTTGCATGGTGTGCCTGTCAGACAGAAGGAGCGAAGACATACTCCTGATTTAAGAAGATGCAAAAACTTTGCATGTTTAGTTCGTTTCCAGGTTGCAAAGAAAGCAGAGTGGCCCATCGCCATCTGGTGTCTGTCCCTGCAAATTCAGGGGAAAGATGTGGGAGGAGAACCCAGTGCTGAGGGTGAGCCTTTCCCCTCCTGGTTCTTTCCCAGCACTTTTGCCCCACTCCCATTTCAACCTGTTTGCTGTGCCTGCAGTTAAAACACCCTACAGATCCTGCCCTCCAGGAGCTGAGGTCCTGGGCCTCTTCCTGGCAACTCAATGTTGAGGGGCTCCTCCAGTTTCTGTGCATAACCAGTGCTGATGGGACATGGAAGAGGAGATGAGCTTGTCACGGGTGTCTGCTGCAGTGCCTTGTTTGCAGGCAGGACAGGAGGTTATCTGAGGTGTGAGAGCTTTCCATCTCCCACAGGACTGGGAAAAAAACACAAACTGTTATTAAAGTCTTATTTAAGAATTGAACTGGAGATGAAATAGTTTCTTGAATTCCTCAGAGCAGCTGAGATGCTATTTAGACTGCACTTGAAGGGACACCTATTTTGACTTTTTTTTTTTTAAACAGGTTTGCAATAACTGTTCTTTCTAGAAAAAATGAAACGTAGGGACAATGGAACTGCAATAACATCAAAGATTTTTCTTTACTAACCTTCGAAGTGCTGATTTGGACAGTACATAACTTATGTTTGCAGCAGACAGGAGAGTAAATCTGGCAAATCACCAACAACTGAACGATGTGTCTGCAGTCCATGCATTATCTTTATACTAAAGCATCAATCTGTTTCACACAAGTCTTTGTTGCTCACACAGATGATAATATGGCTCAATCTTGCATTTCTGACTCTAATTAGTGAGGCTACAAAAGTAAAATACTTAATTTTTACAGGGAAGACAACAAACATTTCAAATTCTGCTCTTCTTTTCTTCTCCTTGTTGCCACTCAGCCTACTCAGAGAACTTACATAAGCTTCAGACTGTTTAATTCTATTTTGAAGAATGCATTCAATAGCACTTAGAAAGTGATACCATTAGCTATTCACTTTATCCAATACATTTCTTATTAATAGCAATCTATCATAGAACATAATGATTATTAAAATCTAAGCAATAAGAGCTTTAGAATAAATGAACTGGCACACTTGACTAACCTTGAAGCCTGCTTTATAGATTCAGAATGCTTTTTCACCATGAACACTTCAGTCACATCACTTTCCTTATATTCTTCCTATCTGAATTGTCTTTCCTATTTTCCTCTCAGACACTTGAATCTATTCAGACAATCTAAATCACTCTGAAAGCACTGAATGCACACCTGAACACTGAGTTTCCCTACTTTTAGGTCGTCGGCAGTGGGCTCGTTCTTACACTGGTTGTTCTCAAAGCTTCAGCAACAACTACACAAAAGTTGAGCCCCATGTGAACATTTAGAAGTTACATATTTATGTAGGCAGCACATTAATTTTTTTTCCTAGAGAAATTTGCTTCTGATTTACTTAATCCAAATGTTAATATTGACCTCCATGTTTAAAACTGAATAATTTAGGTTTAGTTATGTTGTCATAGACTATTGTCCTTAGGATGAATTGTGATAAGAGTATATTAGAATGAAAATCTTTGATTCCTACAACTGTTTTACCTTTAGAAAATGAAAAAAAAAAAAAAAAGGGGGGGGGGGG
>PPHD01019426.1:0-14105 GCA_002909625.1 Bambusicola thoracicus | reverse complement strand
AGACAACTACAAGGCTTCCAGGTTAGGATAGTTGTACAGTTTTACCTATACTGAAAGAACAGAGAGAGACCTTTACAGAAGCTGATTCCTTCCACCTATTTATTTGGGAGATAGCCCAAGTATCACACTCCAGAGTTACCTATCTCCTCTGACTCACAGAAGATAGTGAACTTTGGCCGTATCCTTGATGAGTTTAGGGTAAGTGAGGAATGGGTCCATTCATGAATTAAAAGCCTGCCATCTCTTCTCCCATCGACAGTTTATTGGGGATTTTATTAAATATACTACTTGTTTTGGAGCAAATAACCTTATATACAGGGATACTTTGAAGTTTTGCAATGGCAAAGTATGCAAAATCACATGTAGTGATGTGCTCTGATATTTACATACATTTTGAAAAACTATATAGGACATCAGATACATCTAGACCTGGGTAAGTAGTACATAGCATTATATTCTTGCCTCGTCCATTTTAGGAGTGGAGTTCCTACACTGAGCAGTCCAATTCCCAGTAATTACTCCAAAGAAATTAAGAGTTGTGTTAGCTTGAGGATGGGCACCATAATCTACCCATATTTTGCTCTAAGAGAATACGTATTTCATTGATAGAGAAATTTGAAGGGATAACTTTGAACTGGAGGAAAAACATTTCAAAGTGGAGGGACACATTTAAATGTTTAACCTCTGCTTGTATTAGCCACGTCTTGGCTTCTATGAAAGCTTCTTGGCATGTGCCCTGCCTGGGGTCGAGTAGGACGTGGGAGAGATTGTGCTTGGATGTCTGAAGTACTACCAGTTGGGGGGGGTGGGAAATGTGTAGCATTCCAACAGATATAATTAATGACAAGTGTTGTTGTCTTTCTCCTGTGCCATCCACCCACTGGCTGCCTGGTGCTGACCCCTTGCTGTCCTGCTGACCTTTCCAAAGTTTATTTTAAAAAGGCATCCTTGCTTTTCCAAACTTTTCAGCTGGGCTTCCCTTGGGCTTCTAGTTCAGTGCATGCCCAAGACTATGCCTGTGTCCACCGCTAAGTGATCAGACACAAGTGTTTCCATTAGAAGGATGATTAATGGAACCTTCCTTGGGAATGGAAAAAGGCAAGTGGGTAATAGAAGTCAAGAAATGTGTTAAAACTGAACAAAGGAACTTTGTTTCTTTGTTTCAGAAGGAACTTACTGCAGCAAATTGGCCTTACTCCATCACTTGCTTGGGTCCTGCCCACATCAGTAAAATATTACAGTTATTTCCTCTGTGATAGGCTTGAGAGAAGTTTGTGCTTTCAATCCATTTCCCAGTGAGCAGCCACATCAAATAAATCCACCGGTTGAATTGGCTTCTGTGTTGGCAGATTTAGTAGATGCAGGGTTTAATGCTGTGTAATGCAGGTGCATGAGGTTTTGTACATCTAAGTAGGAAGTAATAAGACAATGCCCAAGATTGAAGAGTATATTGGAATCTGATCTAGCTATTGTGAGAGAGCAGCTGTCAAGTTACTCGTGCCTCATAACATTCTCCAAAGAGAAAAGAGTATGACTAAGTCCCTCATTTGCATGACGAGGATCACAGCACAGTTTCTGTATGATCTCAAGCCTCACTTCACCCTCTGTTTACCCTTTTCTCATTATTGGATGTTAGAAGCAAAGAACTGTTTCTTCTATTTTCTTTTATTAGACCCTTTCAGTTCCCAGGGACTGCATCCATTCCCTCAGCCAAAGTGACTTGTGCATGGATGGCATAGCATGGGCATGGTGTCTGATTTTTCACTTGATAAAAGGAGTTGGTAAAAACAGTGGATGAGGCATAGTGAGAGTAGTATTCCTGGGAGGAGGCTAAGAGCCCCATGCTGCCTCTTCACTGGAAAAGCTGAGGACTGGAGTTTCTAGAGCTACTGGTAAGATCTTCCACAACACTTTGTAAAGAAGAAGCTCCCCAGTTTTCCATAATAAATCAGGGGTCTTGTTGCTTATTCTTTCTAGTCTAAAAGTATATTAAGAGTTTTAAGAGAAAATGATGTTATCTTCCCACAAGCCAAACAGAAGGGACAGTTCCTCTGCCTGCCAGACTTTGCTGTTCATCAGAAATAATCAACTCTAAAGACTTGGTAAGTTGTTACTCAGCATGTGCACATGTATTCTTTATGGAATCAGTTTTTTAGGGCTAGAGCTTGATCCTGTTGCCAAAGCAAGAAAAACCATGCAGTTCCACTGTGGTGCAGTGGGGAGACTGAGGCATGGGGCTGGAGCTGCCATTTTCCACGTAGAAAACCAGATGTGAATGAAACTCCTTTGCCACCTGTACATCAGCAAAAAAAGTTTATTCCATGTTTTGTTTGTTAAATCAGTTCTGCACGCTTTTCTGCCCAGCCCCATGTCTAAATCCCACAGTGCACAGTGTGCTGGCGAATGGATGGTGCTGGCTGGCATCTCCACGTGCCTGCACAGAGGAAAGGGCGGCCCCTCCCCTGCATAGCAAAGGCATTCTGTTTTTATGGCATCTGGGCTGCTGCAGCTGTTATTAGGAGGGGTTTGCTCTTTTTAGAATTTATTAGCAAATTAAGCATGACGTTTAGTAAAATATGCAGTCTACATTGTGAACGTGTAGCTATTATGCAAAAATACCAGTATTTGATTGTCACCGTTTATTGAAAACTCCTTCTTGCCCCTATCCCAGTGGAAGGTGGAAATTACATTCTGACTGAATGTGCAACTTAAAAGTACATTTTTTCACTTTTTTTGTTTTGCCTTTAGAATTCAAAGTAGTAATCAAATTTAAGTTAGGATTTCACATTAAAAACAGTATCCAAATATTGGGGAAAATTGATTGTCATTAGCCTTTCGTATATGCCCCGTTTTGATGATATCACCACATCACATTTAACACAGGGAACTAGTGATCACTAAGAGCAGAGATAGTCTTACACTTCTTGAAGAGTGGTCTTCGTGAACAAATGCATTGTTAACTCAACACGCTAGTGCATATGTAAATAAGACCTAGAAAAACCAAGATGCTAGCAATACAAGATTAGAAGCACATATGGATATATGAGGGAACAGCCTTTATATAAATGCTGTAGATACTTTCTTAAGAATGACAATTTATTCATTTTGCTACAATTTTTTTTTTTTTGCTGTTTTCTTAATAAATGAAATGTTCTCAGCCTGTTAAGTCTAAAAATGACTTGAGGTTTTTCCCCAAAATTTTTGAGTTTTTATCAGCTACCACTCTTCATTTCTTTTATACACACACAAATATATATATAGGTTGTTGTTTTGTGTTTTTTTAACTGCATTTGAATGATTGCTATTCCTTCGCTGTACTGTTAATTGTTGCACTCATTCTGGAGAGGACTAACAAGCTTTGTCAGTTCATTACTGCTCCTTTTGTTTTCTTTTGTATGATTAATACCCATTGTTCATACGAAGTTACAGTTCAGTCAGTTGTAGCCTAAAGAAAAGAATGAGATTAATGTTAGGGAAATATAAATTATTAACCAATTTGCAGAGATGGTTGATTTCCATGAAGTAAGTTTCTTTACTAAGTGCGTATATGAATGATAAAATTTCTCTATGGCATAACTAGAAACCAAGAAATGCCACTGCTTTTCCCAACGCTTGGGAAAGGGAAGGTGGATGTTTCGTATCATTAAATTCTGATTTGAGTAAAATAATTTTCAGCCTTAGAGGATATGGAGTGGAAACAGGCCGAAAATGAATAGATCCTAGACTTTATTTTCACAGCAGCTGGCTTAATCCAATGCTTTGGAGTCCTTTGTATTTTGTGACTTGCTCCTTGTGTCTAACCTAAGAAGTATGCAGTGTTTTACACTTTCAGGACAATATCCGTAGAGGGAGAACTGGCTGCATCCTTTCACATCTCTTTTAGACGTAAATCAAATAATTTACTTTTAGCTGCCAGGGAAGGAGAAGAACTAAAATTTGGAGGTGGAAGCGTGGTCTCCAGAAACACTGTATTTTCCTGAGAGAACTGAAAGTATTTCATCATTTAAATATCTTGTTTTGTCTATAGTCCATAGGACATAGAGATATGCTGTTTGGCAGATACGTATTTCTAAAAATTAGGCAGAATATTCCCATATAGCAAGAAAATATGAGGACAGGACTGTTTCATGGAGGAACAGGTTGAAATGCGCTATTGGTCCCAGACTCATTTTTGTATAGTTGGATGTGTGTTGTAGTTTAGTAAAGGCACACAGGAGAGCTATTACCCTCACTATGGGAACTAAGTTGTCTTCTTTAAATTTAAGAAAAGTATTCCTTATTTGTGGGGAAAATGGTTAGATAAACGTAGAAGTATTCCTTACTGATGACTGTTCCAGGAACTTGCTTTATTTTTTATTAGAAGCATTGTGGTACTATCTCTTGCAGACTGACATTGGTTTACATGGCAGTTGGGGTGATCTTCTCCAGTTGTATAATCACAGGCCAGCATGTGAAGTCTGTGGGTGGTTGTAAGAGATTTTCTAGGCTTCTTTGTTTCAGGAGTTTCGTGTCCAAACATTATACGATTTGTTTATACTGATTTCATTGTGAAGGAAATAATAAGTCTGGTCTCCTCCTCTCCTTATTGTAACTGGATAGCATGACAGTTATCTCAAACATGGTTTCAGTGAGGTCTTATTTGTGCTTGAAAAATATCGCTGTATGGTGTGCATGGTTATGAGTGCATTTTCTCCTCTTCTGGTGGTAGCCTTATAAAGCTAGCATTTTCTTCATGCCATCACTGTACTGTTTATATGGTAGCTACAAATATCAAATTCTTAGCATAAAATAAGGTTGGACGTAATGTTTTACTGCCATTTAATTTAAATTCACATTTTCCTTTTGGTTTTACTTTAGTATTTTTGCTTCTATTGCAAGTGTGTTGAGTTTAAACAATTTAATTTTGCTCCATCGTGGCAGATTAAAACCGCTCGTAGCCTGATCCTGGAAATCTCTCATGGAGTTTGAATGCATGAGGAGGCTTATTGGAATTTATTTGCATAAGGACAGCTTGACTAATTAAGGATTAGTATTATTTATCTTAATAAAATATTTTATTAAGATACAGCTGTATAATAATTAAAACGAATCATGTGGAATAAATATTAGGCAAAATAGCATCCTGAAGACTTTTTTTCTCATCTGTGGCTGGAGCAGTTACTTTTGGTTTCCATGCTTTACACAATAATGCTGATTTACTCGGACTCTGTTCCTTTCACAGCCTGAAGGTATTCATAATAGCAGGCCACTGGAGACACACTAATGCAAGTATAGCTATTTATCTACTTTCCCAGATAATCAGAGATACTGTATAACAGAAAGTTAACATAGTCAGGCTCACACAGAGAAAGCACAATATAAGGAATATGGTTGTATCCTACAGGTTAAATAGTCACTGAAGGGCAGAAGTAGTGGATTACGATTTCTGCTTTTACCACTTCTGAGCTTTGTGTTAAAGCAAGAGTTGGGTGAAGAACAGAGATTATCTAGGGGACATAGGGTGCTCCTCAGAACAACTCAGTAATTGTTACCATCATTTTAGCTTACAGTGTCAGTGCTCTCTCATGCAATATCTTTCACTTGTGAATCTCGACTCATTCTGCATAGTGGCCCAGTTCAACAGCGGAATCTTCTCTATCACTGAGCCTGAAGATTAGATTCTCACATTGGAGCTGGGACACGTGGCTTGTTGCTTAAAGCTATGAACAAAAAATCTGGGTGTTTTGTATGGTGCACAAATGCTTTCACTCATGCCATTGACAGAAGGGGGACCTTACCTCTGCCTGCTTTTCCACCGGTCACCTTTTCAGTGAAAACAGTGAGTTCTGCTCAGATCTGTAGTAGAGCTGGAAGTGCCAGCCTAGAGAAGGATCGTGTGTCTGTGGGTCCTGCCTGACCAATCTCCCGGATCCTCTGTGTGTGAACCTGGCTTTGCATATGAACTCTGGAGAGCGGCAGGAGTTCAGCCACAGGTAGCTCCATATCCAGCTCATGGCTTTCTCAGGTTCTTCAGAGAAACCCGCCTCTTCTCTTACACCAAATAAAGAAACCAAGTACTTAACTTTAGACCTTTGATTTTATTCCAAGGATGTGCTATTTAAAACCTCGCTCTTACAGTGCCTAATTTGTAAGCACCTAAATTCTTTATTGAATCTAACCCTGACAGGTTATTTTGTAACTAGCAAGATTTTGCATAAGCTCTTTTTGACATCTGTGGTTAATGGATTTTAATAATAGGTGCTAGGATGTAATGATAAAATAGCCGTTAGCAGATCTTCCAGACTAAAAGCCAGCTGTTCGGCAAAGTTATTGGACATGTATCTGGGTGGGTTTTTTTGACTGTAACTGTAAATGGAGGAAAAGCAGGTCCATAGTTGCAGAGCTCCGTTAATCAGAGTCAAGGAGTGCCTAATCTGCATTGCTGAGCTGCCAGCTGGAGATGTTCCTGAATTTAAAAAGCCAGAGTTCTTGAGAAAGCCTCCTTTCTGCTTGTTAATGTCTCAGTTTAAGCACTTGCTGGGTGACAGAGTACCTTGTGTGTTCCCTTTTTAGTAAAGAAGCACGTAGGACAGCATTCATGGAGACGACCTGGTCTAGTATTAAATGTGGAGGTTGGCGGCCCTGCCTGTGGCGGGGGTTTGAAGATAAATGATCCTAGAGTTCCCTTCCAACCCGGGCCATTCTGTGATTCTGTGATATCTGGAAGCTTCTGGTTCCACAATGTTAGTAGTCCTTTTATCTTCCTACCTGTTTCGGTAGCAGCCAAAAGTGGGAATTGCTGACTGTAGAGCAAATTCAGGTACAGATAAATTAGCATAAAAATGGAAATAGATGCTGAATCTGAAGGTAGATCTAGCCTATTTGTTAAAAAGGAGAGCTGTAGGAAATAGAAAATTTGGAACAATACTGTGAAAATTACATCTGCCACTTCACAAAGTGGATAGGGAAGTAGCAGGTACTGATTTTAATTAAGGACTAATCCTTCACCTCAACCTGCATTGGCTAAAGAAATAGTTGAATTTCTTTGTGCAGTAGCAGGGTTGGGCTTGTCAAAAACAAACAAACAAACAAAATTTTACTAGAACTTTTTACAGTGCTGTCATTTAACTTGATTATTGAAGGGATGAATTGCTGAAGGCAGACTAGGCTTTCTCCATTTTCTGTTTCTCCTTTGGGCGATAATCAAACGTCCCTGAAGGGCAGAATCGTGAGACAAAAGGAGAAACAATGAAGTTAGTTATGATTCTGCTCCTGTACTGTAAAAAGACAGGCTAAAGTATTTTATTTGAAGAAACAACATGTATTCAACCATGGAAAGGGAAAGGGGGTACAAAAATAGTATAATTTTCTTTTGTTGCTAGAAAACCAGGGCATTTTCCGTCCTCCTTGCTGTACAGTAAAGACAAACTTTGGGCCACTTGAAAGGTATTCATACATCTTCAGAAAGCTGAGTCCAAGCATGAGGCTCAGCCTCTCCTTCGCTGCACTGAAGGGCTAGGTGAAGTACAGCTGGCATTCTATTCAGCAGATTCAGCAGTGCCCTCCATGTCTTCCAGATACTGTCAGAATTCTCAGATTCAATTGGTAAGTCGGAATTTATACTTCTAATCTAAAATTGTAAAGTGTCCGGGGAAGAAGTCCTCTTCTTAAGAATTAAGCTTTGCAGCTTCGTTCTTATGTTAGTATGTATGGAGCTTGCCATGCATTAGCTCTCCCTTAAAAAGCTGTTTTATTTTGCAGTTCACCTTTAATTCCTGACTCTGAGAGGTGGGATTGCTGGACGCTGTGTGCTAGTGAGGAATGTATAGGAGCTTAACAGCAGGAGCAACAGACCCAGGTTAAAAACTCAGTGACCAGGAACAAACGTGCCCTTTATTTCATCTCCCAGCTAAAACCCTAGATACAGTTTATTGGCTTTAAACTTTTCTCATTTAGTAGAAAAATCTAAGCTCAGTGTTTCTTCTTAATCACAGCCACTTTAAGTGGGACATATATGGCACTATAAATTAAAGTTGCACAAAAGTATTCTTTGTTCAAAAGACTTGGAAAATGTTTGACAGTTAACTGTTAAATGGTATCTAAAATACCTGGAATTTCCTTTAAAGAAGTGCATGCCTCTACTGAAACTGACAAAATCAAATTTACGCAAGAAGATGATCAAAATGTGCTGCTTGATCTCAAAGTCAAGAGCTGAGTATATGCCTGAAAAATATTCAGCTAAATTTGTTCCCCAGTGTCACATAGCAGATTAGTGACAGAGTCACTCTTCTGAATGAAACAGATTTTTTATCCCACGTAACACATCCAGATTTCAAGTATTTTCACTGAGTTTGAAATGAATTAGAAATCTCTTGAAATGTTTCACACAGAAGGGCAAACAAGTATGAATGTGTCACCCCACACGTACCCATCAGCCCAGCGGTCATGAAGTGTGGTACCTCCCTGTGATTTTTTGACCGCCATCTGTGCAGGACCTAGAAAGACTTTCCTCAAAACTGCCATGTTCTCATAAAAAGTTTTGTTTCTTCTTTCAGTGTTTTTCTGAAGAAGAATTTTGACTTGTCTCTCTTCCTGACTCCTAGTTCAGGGTCCCAACCAGCTGGCCACACATCCCCACCAACAAATAGGCGAGTCACCTCTTGAAGGGACAGCAAGATCTGCAGCATCTTCGTAATACTTTTGGTGTAATTTTCTTCTCAGATTTTGGGTCCTGACATAAAAAGGCTGGAATGAAGGATATGGTGTTGTGCATACCCAAGTGAAGGCAGGGAGCCAACAAAATGCTATTGTAATTACAAGTGAACATTCTTGTATCATAAAACTGCAAAGAAAAAACTATAAATCAGAGCTGTCCTGGTGGTCCCTGGCAGCAAAGCACAGGAGATTTGAGCTCATTCCCTAAGCTAGCCAAGACTGGGATCCTCATGGAGACAGCAGTCCATTCCAAGGGAAGGGCATTCCTCGTGTCTCCTGAGTGATGGTCATGAAACGCTGATTTTGGTGGGAGTCAAATCCAGCCTTCAGCACTGCGGGAGTGATGATCTAAAAGTGCTGGCCATTGTGGAAAATAAAGCAAGCAGAGATCTGGAGGAATTTTATCTTCAAGTGCTCTGTCAGGGTGTCTAGTAGCCTGCCACTTCCAGTTAGGTCTGCACTATTGTCTACATCCCATATTCATTCATTGTTACACCCAAGTAAGTAAGATTGTCCATGGATTGTTACCCAGTTTCATGGTTCCATACACTGACTCATGACAACAGTGCTAAAATATTGTAATGGGAATAGAAAACCGAAACTAAGTAATAGTATCCATAGTATCTCTACTGAAGTTCCTGTCACTGATAAACACAGACTCAAACTTCGTCTTCATTTAGAAATGGGTCCTTTTGCACTCCTGGAACATTTTTCCTTTTTTTCTTTCTTGTTTCTCATGGACATACAGCTCTGTAAAAATTATTGATCTGTCTGGATGTTTTACCACTTTCAAAAATAAGTCAGTAGCAGGAGAGTAGGAAAAGCATCAAAGCTGTTAGCATTGGACAGGTTTCTAGAAACTTTCTGTAATACAGTCTGGGGGGAGGAGGATATTTCCTGTGTATCCAAAAGATATGGCTTGAGCTGAGCCTGCATTTACAAACAGCTGGGGAGGGGCAAAACAAGATGATCTACTGTTGTGAAAATAAAAAATAATAAAAAAAACCTGAGAGTGTGCAAGTGCTTACAGCAAAATAAACCCCAAATTGACAGCTGCACAAACAGCACTTGCCCAGCAGTGGTAGTCAGTCACTAGGAATGCCCAGTTTCCCATCAGATTAGTAAGAATTTATAATTAATAGCACATTTAGCGTCTTCTCTGTACTGAAATCGCAACTTAATCTGCTAACCTGGCTGTGGAGGAGGTAAAGGAGACAGAAATTCAGGATCTTGCTTTGCTGAGCACATTATCTCCCTGTTGATAACGGTGTGAGATGAAGATAGACAGCGTTTCCAGAATCAGCCCCTCCACTGGTTTAAGAGCTGCAATCCTAAAAGGTGAGGTGCTCCTTCCTTAACAGATGTGACCCCCTTCAACTCTGATAAACTTCCTGAAAAGATGAGGGAAATCTGTGCCACACAGGATGTGCTCAGCACATTGAGGGATTGAGTTAGTAATGTCCCTGATAATTGTGGATACCTCATTGTAGGAGTCAGTTTTTATTTAAATTTTTTTAATAGGAGTATACACATCTGTCTTTATACCCAGCAGCTTTTCTGGCCCACAAGAAGTCCTCTGTGAGTTTCCCCAACTGAGCTCAGTGGGATCTCTGTCAGCTGCAAGATTTATGTCATCTTTTTCAGTCCTGAGAACTGTTCCTTAAGCTTTTCACATCTGGATTTAATTGGAAAGACATTAAAAGACATTAAGTGTGCTGGAAAAGCATATTTTAGAGAAGATCTTTATAGGCACTTCCATTAAAGGAGCTGATGGTTGTAGGTTAAAATGGGATGAGGATAAGCCATCAACAGTTAGCAAGGACAAAATTACATTACAAACTGCTTCAGATGAGAATATCGGCGTGTAGCTCTTGGGCCTGACTCTGATCTCACTTAAATCAACTTCAATTAGGAGAAAAATACTGGCTAATGTGGTATAAAAATACAGAGATCAGAATCAAAAACTTTTGCCTTTTGAAAACACTCAGATTTCTAATTACATGCCATGTGTGCTAAATATAACACTTTTAGCTGTCAGTCTAGATTTGGTACTTTGTTGGACATACACACATACTTGTAAAATGAGACTTGGAGAATGAAGAGAGGGATTGGTCCTTACTGCTTTCAGGGTGGAAGTGTCCTTCTCTGAATTCCTGTATGTAGACTGCAAGAGTAGAGTTACACAAAAACAGAGATAGTACGCAATTTAGTATGTGGACTTTGCTAGAGATGTTGTAATGCAAGAAGCCAGATCCCTAAACTCGCCATTGTTCAAGCTCTAACGTGCTGCTTGAATGCGCCAATGGACAGCTCTCTGTATTAAGTGTAATCTACTGCTTTTGTCTTCAAAATTGAGTTTCTTGTCATATTTAGACTGACACACACTTATAATCTGCATTAATGGTCTTGAACAAACACTCATTTTAAAACAGCTAAAACCAAGGAATCTGATATTAAGGAAATCAATCCCATATCTAAATTAAAGTTTGCAGTCTTTAGTAATGTGTCAAATGTTAATGAACAAAAATAAAGAATTCTTTTGTAAATCATTGTAGAAAAAGATATTCTTCAAAACATTTCAACAAAAACCCATTTCAGTGAAACAAACAAGTTTGTTAGAGGCTCTCACCTGTTTCTCTTTGAAGTGAGTCTTTTAATCTGCTATGTTGTGAGAAGTATTTAATATTAATGAAAATATTACCTTGCTGGGTGGTAGTGAAAGGAATGAGGTACTTGAATTACAGTCATGTGGTTTTATTTTCCATCACTGCATACTTTTTCTCAGAATCTCCCCATCTCTCTTGGGCTATGATAAAATGCATATAAACTAGTAAGAGTGCCTGACCTTGACCAGCCATGTTTGTGCTTGTGCACTCTCCCTTTATTTCAGTTTCCTTATCTAGAAAAACAAGAGTAACAAAACTGCTTCTCGTCCTTGGGTGCCATTTTGTCTTATGAAGAGCATACTTGGAAGTAGAGATGAAAAGCATTTAAACATTGATGATTGTGTTTTCCAGGTAGAGTTTACTTTGCATGGAAGTATAACCATGCTGAAGTAAGCAGAGTAACACTTAATCTTTAGAACTTCATTGTATACTAATTTTGTATATCAGTTATTTTGTTGTATATTAATTTTGATACAAATTGGATTTGAGAGTTCTCAAAAATCTTTTAATATTCGGTGAGTTTAAATCAGCACTTGACCAAGAAAACCGCTTAAATAATAGAATAAATGCACATATCTTGTTTAAATACAACATAGTTTAGTTTTATTGGAACAAGTTCTGGCTACATGTATATTACTAACAGTATGCATCAGGGCCCATTTCCCAGTGGAGAATGACAGGGTCTTTACCTCATTTGAGTACTGAAGAAGTGATATGAAACAGTACAGAACTGTGACCATCAGGCTGATGAAGGGGATGGTCTGTTGCACTGTGTTTCAGAAGTCACCATGAAATCTTATACAACCAAGAAGCTCAGTCCACTTATTTAAAATCACGTTCTTCTGCAATACACATAGGGTTAAAGAGACTGGACTTGCAAATCTACACAGGGATGTGTAGAAATGCCTAGAAAAAAATAATTAAATAAACCAATTTTTTTCTGAGAACGCAGCTGACAAGGATATTTTCCAGCCTTCAGTGGTGAAAGAGACAGTGATTCATAGCCTTTCTTCCCTGCTGGTGCAGCATTTTGCCTGAGGATATACATTCTGCTGTTTTCAGTTTTAGGTTTAAAGTCATACTTCTTAAAATCTCTTATAATTTTTGTCTGCAGCTTCTCAACCATTTTTGAGTGTTGCCTAGATTGTATGATACACCTCTACCTGTCCATCCAATCACTAGCATCTAAATGCCCTCATTTATAATTACTGAAAGAATCTCTGTTACTTTGGTGTCTACCTCCTTCTGAAAGTTAGTACTTAAGTAGCTTCTGGCTGGGGATACTAAATTATAAGCAAGATTAATTTGAATTTTAATTGCTGTCTGGCGAAATTCTCTTGCATACAGTGTAAATGCTTGGAAATTTAACTTTAAATCATTTTCACTATACTGATTAGTAAGTTGTGATGATGCATTATTCTTTCCATCTTTATTCTTTCTTTTATAACAATTGAAGAAAAAATAAGAAATTTAAAGATAAATGCAGTAATAAGATAAAGACAAAAAGGCACTGAAATGACGAAAGGAGCTTGATTACGATTTAACTGATGATACTTGGTCTAAACTTTCACACCTCACTTCTTCACTATTAGAGGATGTAGACACACCTCAGTAGATACTAGCACTGAACCTGAAAGCTCTTCTGAGATGTTCAGAAAGAATTACTAGTTTACTGATTTCCAGCATCAATTGTAATGGAAAGTTAGCATCTTGGTATCACTTGAAATTATTGTTCCTCACAATAGAGAAAGAAGTCTGAGAAGATGCAGATTTAACAACACGTCCTCTCTGAGTCTTTTACAGAACTTTCAGCTGTCCTTCATCTCTTACTCTCACCTGAAAGTAAAAGTGAATTGAGAGTTGGCAAACAGGCCAGCATTTCTGCCCCAGATTAATGTCTTATGCTAATATTAGCTTTCTCATTCCATATTGTTTGATCAGGTACTCTTCATTAAAAACAAAAACAAAAAAAAGCATACCTTTTCATTATTTTAATAATTAAGTGCTTTTCATGTGGTTTTCTCTCCTTGTGGCCAGAAACTCTTGAATCACCATTAGAACAATAGAACTGTCTCACCTCAGATAATCATGCTGCTGTTTCATAGGTTTTAAGGTAATGCTTTCCCTTAATTACTTCCGAAATTATTTCATAGTCCCAAAGATGGTGATGGGTTTTCTAGTGTGGTAGTTCACATGCTAGAATATACCAGTTTCTAACTGACTTTTGACTGTTAACTCAGCTAGTCCCTTTACTTAAGTAGATTGTTGAAGATCTGCAGAAATAAAATGTCATGTTGAGATGTGGTTTTCACTCCATCCACTTCTTGTAATATTGAGAGGCATGGAGGGTTTCAAACCACGAGTATATGTGTCCAATAAAACTAGGTGGATGAAGGTGACATGATTGCTGTTGATAGAAGCTCTGTGTAACCTGTAGGAAACTTTGTTCAAGAACAGTTAATCCTTGCTTTATGATTACCCCCAGAAAGCTGACAAGGTCAGACTTTACACTGATTTGTATGTCATTTTAAGTGTTGAATGCATGAGTTGCCTTGGGATAGCATCAGCTACTGCATGGGACTTGTTCTAAGCTATGTCTGTGCAGCTTCCTTCTTCGTTAAAAGATAAAGGATTCCTTCTATCCTCCAGCCTTCTTCTCTTGACAGGTACAATCAGTATCTTTAATTGTAGTGCTTATCAGGTGGCTGTTCATTTGTGCAGACATTAATCAGTTTGGAAAATGCT
>PPHD01019425.1:3017-14106 GCA_002909625.1 Bambusicola thoracicus | reverse complement strand
CTTGTGTTATATGTGTACTTTCTTGTTTGTAATAGTAATAAGAAACTGATTTTTTTTTTTTTTTGGTAACTGTAAGTATCACGTGAATCTAGAAAATATCAAGTTATCAGCTTTGCAGGAGGAATAAAATAGAGAAAGGCTTAATATCCACTACGCTAATAATAAAGCAGGCTTTGTCAGGGATATCCAATGACATGTTTCTTCCCCATTACATGGTTTGCTATGTTTCTCACAAAGGCAACCATTACTACCCATGGTAGATTAGCTTAGGCAACAACCATTTCTAACATAATGTCTTTAAGTGGGAATCTTTTTATGTTAATTTCTGTCAACCAGTGTTCCTCAAGTGGAAGAAATTAGTTAAAGACAGTTTCCCATCTTTACTCTTCATACGGCGTGTTTTCTCTATCTGCAGTAGTGGTAGCATTTGTGAGCTTTCCCTCGCCTCATTTATCAGTTCA
Organism: Bambusicola thoracicus; assembly: GCA_002909625.1. Taxonomy (NCBI): domain Eukaryota; kingdom Metazoa; phylum Chordata; class Aves; order Galliformes; family Phasianidae; genus Bambusicola; species Bambusicola thoracicus. Next base: position 13,645 of record PPHD01019425.1, on the reverse strand, counting down.
ACCGCTTTCTGTAATGGAGGGCATAAGCCACTGGTTCTCAGAAGGGGTGGGAGACAAGAGCAAGAACAAAATTTAGGAAGATTGGCTTAAGATAATTGGCTGTGTTCTTATTTCTCTACAGTAGTGGAAAAATGATACAGTCTGATCATTTACATGGTTACTTCATGTCAGTTCTGAAATTTCAAGGGCTCATGATCCATACTGTATACACAGTGAGTAGAAGGGGGCTCTGGGACTTCAAAGAGTTGACTTCAGCAGCTGCTGAAAGAAAAATGCTAGGAGCCAGGCTTCTTCCAGTGGTGCTCAGTGGTACGGCAAGAGGCAAACTGAAACACGAGCCTTTTTTCAAGATAAAGAATTAATATTAAAAAAAAGTAATATGACTGATTTATTTTAAGATTCTCTGTTGTTGCTGTTACATTTATTCAGGTAAGTGTGGCAATTTAATTAATTTACTGGGAGGAAGAGGGAGAGGGGGTATTGTTGAAGTGATTTGTGGACTGCAGCCCATCATTACTGGCCTTCATAAGTAAGGGTTTCACTGATGTGCAGCATGCTAAAACTTCCACTGTTATTCAGCTTCTTAAACCAATTCATTTAACTAAATTAGGTTAAGTTTTGTGTTGAGAAGCTGTACCTTTCTGAAATACAAAGAGGATTATTCCTAGAACTGAGAGTGTTCAGGATATAATGTAGCATTGTCAATATGCAAGGCATATATATATACTTCCTTTCTACTTGCTAGAACTTGTCTGGAGAAAAGAATGCTCAGGAAAGACCTTATCACTTTCTACTACTACTAGAATGGAGGTTGTGGCAAGGTGGGGGTCAGCCACTTCTCCTGTGTAACTAGAGCTAAGACTAGAGGGAATGGCCTCAAGTTGCGCCGGGGAAGTTCAGGTTGGATATCAAGGAAAATTTCTTGTCCAAAAGAGTAGAGTGCTTCTGGTGCTGGAACATTCTGCTCAGGGAGATGGTGGAGTTGCTGTCTCTGGAGATGTTTAAGAAATATTAAATGTTGTAGGTGTTGCGTTAGGGGACGTGACTTAGTGCAGAGATACTGGTGGTAGGTGGATGGTTGGACTAGATGATCTTAGAGGTTGTTTCTAACTGTGGTGATTCTATGATTTGGAGACCTCTAAAATTACTAATCTCTTTTTTCTTCTTTTTTCTTTTTTGTCTCCTACATTCTTAGTAAAGGCTATTTTTCTTCTATTGGCTGAGAACTAACTTAAGGGACTTACAAATAAGAAATGCACTCTCATACTTCTCAGATGTCCTTTTGCCTTCTCTGTGTTGGTGGAGTAGATTTTAGGGCTTTTTTTTGTTTGTTTTTTTTATAATCCTCCCACATCTTCTGCTCTAAAGAGCAATATTCTCTCTTGTCTTTCCTGTTGCTAGGCTACACAAGCCATGCTTATTCAAGATATATTTATATGGAACAAAATAGGACTGTGTAGAAATGCTCAGGCTAGATCAACAATTTGGATACTGGAAGTACTGTTAACAAATGATGTAACGTTCTATCTAAGCTAAATTACCCCACAGAGAAGTGACTTCTAACTCATGCAACTGCTTTTATTGGTCATCACAGTTCATGTAGATGACCACTGGTAATGTCATCTATAGATATCCTATTAATCTTTTGAATAGACATTTTGTAACTTGCTTCAGTTTGAAAACTTTTGTCATGAAGTCTGAATTTACATTTAACAATATCTAACAAAATTGGGATCTGTTTCTTAACCCATCTACCTGCTTGACATTAAAGCTCTAGTTCTTTCAATCAAAGGCGAAAGAACCTAGGCCTTCTGTGTTCATCTTCCTTAACATATGTACATCCTTTGTGAGGTTCCTTTTTGGAGGTTGTTATTATGAAAACCTTAGGTTTCCTCAAAGTGTTTTTTCAAGAATTTACACTTTTAGCATATATGAGGATTACTTAATCATTTTTGAGCCACTGGACTGAAAATAATGTCCAGGGTTTTCAAAAATTACTTACATTCTCAACCTAGGCTACTATCTAAGCTTTTTCTGACACTGTATTAAGAAGAAAAAGAGATCATGTTTTGCCTTCTATCTCAATGCAAAATCAGGTACTCCTATATTATTGCCAGTGAACATTTGTCTAGTTTGTTCTTAAATATAATAATGGAAATTGTGCAGCCTTCCCAGTTAATTTCTTCCAGCACTTAACCATCTGTAGTGTTATGCACTTAACCTAAAATTCCCTTGCTGCTATTAAAATCACTACTGCTTCCCTTATCTCACTGGATATGAGGAAGCATTTATTCACTTCCTAGTTAATACTTTAATGTGTACAAGATAGAAACACTGTTATTACATTTTCCTTTGGTCTTTGTTAGAATAAATAATATTTTCTTTCAACCTTGGTCATATTTGTTCATTACTTATTAAATTTCACTACCCATGCAATACCAGTTGATCCACATTCCTCATGACTCATACTGCCCAAAAATATAAACAGTGACTTTTGAACCTTTACCTGCACTTAGTGGCAAGGTCCTCATAAATCTCGAAACCTACTACTCTTCCTTATATTTTCCAGTATAGCAATTAAGAAGAGGAGAAATAATTGATCTTTGATTTTTCAGGTCATAAACTAGATTTTATGGGACATCACTCAGAAAATATAAAAGACATGATTTCATTTCCAGTTAACTTTTCATTATGCTTTATGAAAAAAATTATTTCAGATTGTTGTGAAATCTGTATGTAGACTACATTCTGTTTGGAAAAATGTGATCAAACAAAGCAGGTACTTTCTGTTATTTTATACTTCAAATATATATTTTTTTATCCATCTTGAGCAAAAATGATATTTTAAGAGATCCCACAGCATGGACCTATAAATATTTTTGTTTAAGGAGGTTTCGTTGAATCTCTTATATCTCTCTGAAGAACATGAATGAAGTTGAGGGGGAAATGAGTTTCCATAAAATACTAGTAGTGTAGATGCCCTGTGAAACCTCATAGAATTCAGCATGGCATGATTAGGTTCAGCGTGTGTAAATGTATGTATGACCATATGTAAAATTAGGAATGCATGCTCTGTGGAAACACAGGCTAAAAAATTGGGATGCTTCGCAAATGAACTTATTGACTGTACCCCTCCCATGCATCTTTCTTGCATGTTATATAGGTCTTTTGAGTTGATAATTCAAAATGTGAGTTTTTTTAAAGAAATATTACCTTTTCTATAGTAATTCAAGTGTATATGATGCAAACTGCTGGTTTGGAATTGGATTCTCTACTTCTGTGAACGCATCTCCAAGCTAAAGCTTACTTTTTTTTTCCTTTTCACTTTTCCACTCCTCAACCCTTTTAATGGAATGACAGAAATAATGACCTGATGTCTGACTGCTGAGAGTCACGGCCTTGGTAGGTCAGAAGTGCCATAATTATCTCATTGCTACTATCACTGCATTGTAAATATTAAATGCAAAAAACAGTGTTTCAATAGCTTTGAGGTTTTGACACTAACTGAAAAAAGCCAAGGAGTTCATAGTTAATGTTTCCTCATTTTAAGTTAATTTCTTCAGTATTTTTAGTATACTTTTGCTTTAAAAGCCACAGATTCTTAATAGTAGAATAAGACTTCTGGAAGTCCATCACTATACTGCTGGTTACAATTTATTGTAAATCATACTACGGGATTCACTTAGTGGACAGGATCCTTTGATTAGCTTTCACTGCATGCCACCTGTGTAATCAGATTTCTTAGAACAAGACTGTGCTTCTATGTCTGCTGACATTTACATGTACCTCAGCTTCAGTAGCAATGGAAGGAAAAATGAGACTGAACATCTGTCATTTTCTTGGAAAATTGTGTGTCTATAACTGTATTGGTAGAACTGTATTAGAAAATAACATGAGAAGTGGAGAAGGTAGAACTTTGTAGGTTAATATGAAATTATTCTATGAACATACAAAAATCACAATTTCAGTTTAATCATCCTGGCTGCTCATGTAGGTTATTCTACCTAGTGCTTAGTTGTTGTTTTATGGTTAATCACTGGGGACCGTGTTTCTTGTTTTCTCTGGAAAAAAAGCACCTAACCTGTGCCACTGGTCTTTGCCTAACTTTGACCTCTTGTGGTTGTTACATAGCACATGTTTCCTTTAAACACAGTGAACTGCATTTGGAAACATTCACAGTGGTGCTTGCGGACAGCTACAGAGACATCGAAGTTAATATCTACAGTGCCCAGAAAAGAGTGTATTAACTACTTTTGACATCTAAGATTTTAAAGTTACAGTTATTTTCTTCTGTTCTTTGGCTGAAGTAGGGGTGCTACTGCTTGGTATACTTTTATACAGAAAAGCTTGAAATTAGATGCATTTTGGAGACTGAACAACTAAATTAAATGAAAATTTGGTAAATAATATCTTTAGGCAACAAAAATAAGCTAAGGAAAAGCTACTTCCTTTTTACTTTGAGTACTTGTATTTCATCAAAAGTTACTTCTGAAGGATTGTCATCTTTGTACTAGTTTTGAATTAGATTAGGACAAATACTTAGTTATTAAAATATTATACACAATTTTCTAAATAGCACTTCATATGTGACCTACTAAGTATTTGTAAACAAAGTGTTTCTTCTGACTGTGAGGCAGAATTGTTAAAATTAACTGCAACATAAGGTCCCAAAATGCGTTTTTTGGTTTACTGAAACATTTTCATCTGTTGTATTTTGATATTTGCAGTTAGTCTTGGTTCTAAACTCCATCTTCTGTTCAAGACTATGCAGGTGATTATTTGTATTTTTGCAGTTCAGCCTAGTAGAAGTAAGTCTCTTCTTGATGTTCCATCTTTCCTCTGTGCTGTATATTTTCTTTTTTGCTATTACTTCTAGTCTTTAAAATCCATCAGACACCTTCCAGGGCATGCCCTTTAATCCCAGTCTTCACAGAATACAAAAGAATAGAGATTTCACTGTGGTTTGAAGAATCTGCAAAGTGACAAACATTCCTGTAACCTACCTATTTTTGTGGAACATCTTTCAAAGCACTGAAATGTTACAGATTCATTTTTAAAAAGGAATACACTTGTCAATGATTTTTACAAAAAAGATCCCCCAAATATCTACTGATAATTTCACATAATCTAAAGTGTTGACAGATTTAGGAGAAAAGCATCTTCATTGCTGTCTCAGGAGTTGTTCTGTTGTCTGTACCAAAGATTTTATCCGTCATTCTTTCCCTGTGTTTTCTTAGTTGCAGCTTTTAGAATTGTTCTCATTATGTGGCCTTCGTTGCCTAAGGAAATGACAAATATCAACAGTAAGTGAGGGAACAGAGTGAAGGGAAATGCCAAATCAAACAGATAAAATGTATTTTGTATTTAAGGTCAGAGTTGTGGCTTAGAAAAAATGGCTTAGACTGTTAACTGGCTCGAAGCAGAGGACAGATGAGAACACCAAAGGAAGTCTATAACAACTCCTCTGTTTCAAATAGATGAAACTTCTGTTTAGCAATAAATTCAGGTGGATCATTTGTGACAGACTTGAATAAAAACCTTTTAAGCCTGTAGTGGAACATTAGGTAATATATTTTTGAAGATTAAATTTCTCAGATTTAATAAATTATAATTGTTGTGTTTTTTTATTTTACTTTTTAGGTTAATTTTGCAAATAGCAGAGAAGTAATCAGTTAAATGTAAAACAGAGTACAAGTGTATAAGCTATTTCAGATTAGGCATTTCCAAACTCAGCATGGGTTTTCTTTGTATTTTGAAATAGATCAGAGCAACTTAGGCTATTCCTTTTTAATTTGAATGATTATATTAGTTCTTGAAAAGAAATGGAAGTACCATCTAGAAATTCTGCCTGATCTCTATTTAGAAAAGACTTAAATTAAAAAAAAAAAAACACAAAAAAACAACAAAAAAACGAACCTATCTCCTGCTAAAGGATATCAGAATTAGATAGATTATTGGTGAAATTCATTAATTTTATGTATGCCTTCCACTGAGTTTAGAATAGTGATACTAGCTAGTGGTGGGTTACTGCCTGTTGTCTGAGATGATAAACATATGGATGAGACTGAAACATCTGATCTGATAGAGGCTATCTGATGGGATCTGATAGCTTCTAGGGTTGGTTCTCCTTGCAGATGCTCAAATAAAAATCTTCTGCGGAGAATATGGGAATGTGGATATGTTACTTGTTTTTAGAAGGTATTCTGTAGGATGAGATTTCAGGAGTTAACTTGTAAGAAATTTTAGCAATCTGGTATCTAAAAGATAAAATCTCCCTTCTCAGCTGCTCCATCCTCTACCATTCACTACCAGTTTCTTCTTTAAAGTAATTGGCTGTTTTTGTCATTAACTGTTAGAACTTCAGTTTTGTTGTATTGGGATGCAACCTTTTTCTTTTTCCCCAACAACTGAGCATTTACCTGGCTTTTGAGTTAGGTCACAAAACTTGGAAGGAAAACTGGAGAAGAATCAAGATAGAGAATGAATGAGTCTTATGCCTCTCTGTTCTTTATAGGGTAGCAGTTCCAGAGAAATTATCTTTGAGTATGCATCTTCTGATGACTTCCCTTTAAAAATGGAATCTTTTTTCTGCTTTTACTATCTCTAGGCTGAATTCCATTCTATTTTTTCTTCCTTTGGGAAACAAATGTACCCAAGTTCATTTGCAACTTACTTCCATGATCTTTCCTTGCATACAGATCACAAATATACTATATGGAAATCATCCCTTTTGAAACCATCTGTTGTTTTATTAACACATGAAGATTATAATCCTTCCACTTCAGAAGGCCATCCATTGTCAGAACTGCTACGATACTGACTTTGTAAAATTCTATAAGAGCTTCACTTATACATTTGCTTTACAAAACTCTTATCTAGTTTGGCATTTGCTTTCTATTAACACTGGATGTGACACAGTGAAGATACATGATGCTAGCTGTAATAATGCTTTATTCAAATGATCTTTTTTCTTTGCATAGTTCTTCTTAGGCTTACACAGCTTTATTTCCTAGATGCCTACATTTTAATTTATAAAAATCATCCTTTGTTTTGTCACATAGGAATTTTACTGAAGTAAAGATTTTTCCACCAAAACCTAGTTCTACAGACTTTTATGCATGTGAGTGCTTAGTCAGTAGAAAGAGTTCAAGAAAGAAAGATTACATGAAAATGTTATTAATGTTAAGTTTCCTGAAACTGAATGATGAACTGGTTTCTTGAGGTATTGCTCACATTTATTTTGCAGAGTCCCTAGCTTCAGTAGTCAAAAATAAATATTAAAAGCCCATCTGATTGAAAATAATTTTTTCTATTCTCCCCTATTTTTATGTGCTCAGATGAATGTTGCTATCTTACATCATTTACAAGAAGAAAAAAAGGAGCATTTTAAGGTTTTATTTTAAGCTCTATTGCTGTAAAGCAGCTATGTTTTTGAAATAACTTCTTGTTCCAGGTCCTCTTAGATCCTTTGCACTTTTTTTAAAGATGGTAAAGTGAAAATTGAGAGATACTTAAGTCGTTCACCAGGAACCCAGACAGGCATGAATTTAATAGAATTCTGACTTTCTAATGACATTATGCTAGATATTGAAAACAGCTTCCAAAATCAGATAAAATTGATATAGCTAATGTCAAAGCAAATTACCAGTTTTCAAAATATCCTTTTAGTAATTCTACTAACAAATTTTCTTTTTAAAGGCAGATTGGGTAGATAGGATCTTGGAAAGCTTGCCAGGCTTTCAGTATTCCCTCTGTGGTAAACTCTATTAGAATGTCACCCAGCTTGTACCTTTTATAATTTATAAGTCTAGCTTAAGTCTGTCTGGCCTTTTGAGGATAAATTTCCCCCTAAAACTCATTCCACTTTCTCCTTATCATCCTGGAGATGGTGTTTTGTGTTTTTCTTGTTTTTGTTTTGTGCCTAATGATGTCTTCTGCAAGCAATTATTTAACATGCTTGCCTACCAAATGGAGAGAGACTTATTTCTTCTCTGCCTTCCCCTCCCCAAAACATACTGGCAAGTTTATGTAAAATATCTTACTCTGGGCTTAGAGGTATCAACTCTTACCCTGAAGTAACTTTGACATAGCAAACATGCATGCTGTAAATTCAGATAGTTCATTATTGACTCTCTGGTTAGACCAGATGCAATAATATTTCAGTACTTCTGGAGATGGCTAACTCCTAGTGCCTTTCCTAAGTATACTATAACAAAGATTTTTGAACTAAAAATTATTTTTAACTCTGAAAGAAGAGCACGATTTCTGTATCCCAGATGCTGCTTCTTTCTCCTCTCTGATCTGCCATTACTTTAAAAAAAATGTCATTAAAAAGAACAACATAGTCATTCATTGGAAGTAGAGGTGCTTCTCCTGAAGGCAAATATTTGTCTTTCCTGTAATGTCAGGGGAGGCATACAAGCATGAATGGTAGTAATGCTATTCATTTTCTGAATGGAATGTTGTTCTGTGATTTATTTTGTTTTGCTTCTTCTAAAAGCTTAGTTGGTTGAGCCAGAATTCAGCTCCTTTAGAGAGCTATCCTGAGAAAAGCTTTAGGTGAGAGTCACCTGCCCTGTCCTTGGGCTGCCTCTCAGGCCCAATTACCACTCCTACTCTGGCCCTGGGCCCTTGGGCAGCTCCCTAAATTATGCCCCAACCCATCCTGAGGGCTGCATTCATGACCAGGCCCAGGCCTACAATGCTGCCTGAGGATGGTTGGGCTGTGGATGACTCTGATGACTGTCCCTGGCTCAGCTTGCCACACTGAGGCTGCAGGATGAGCTGGTCAGGTAGGGAGGCCCTTCCCAGTTCCTTGCAGCCACTGTCAGACTATACCAGCACACAGACAGCTGTGGCATGGGATCTTCTTATCCTTTTGTTTTGAATCAGAAAGAATGTAAAAAACTTTAAATTCTTGCCTATTTTTGTTTAAATCCTTACACAGGATTTAAGTATGGGAAATTTGCCCCCTGAAAACTTTCATGAATACTTTTATTTGGGATAAGCATGATACTGAATTGTCCCATGAAGTTATCTGATAACTCTGATTCTTTTCAAGTAAATGAAAGTGACAAATATAGGCGGAACCTACAAAACTAAAACAGGACTCTGATCACTCACCCCTGTAATATTACAAATAATAATAATAGCGGGTACTTCATTTGAAGAGCTTAGGTTGGACTTAAAACACTAAAAATACTCACTGACAGTCAGAGGGCTTGATTAATTTAAAAAATGGAACCTCAGGATTTATCTTGTGTATAGTTAAAATGTGAGCAAGCCAAATTTATCCAGACTTAGTAACGGAACTGGGGAGACTGGGAAAAGTTTGTGTAACCATTCTGTAAGAACAAAATTAAATGTATAGAGGAATTCATTTTCTGATGTTAGAAAATCAGATTTATTGCCATTGCTGCTAATATTAGCAGAACGTCCTTTAATCTGTTAGTATTCAGAGAATAAGCTTCACCTTTTACATTCACCTTTTACATTAGGTACAGTATAAAACCTTCCCTTTGTCCATTGCTCCTTTTAATCTTTTTTTCTCTATCTTACCTACAAAAGCGTCTTTATTAACAGTGCTATAGAAGCTTAGCCAGCAGGATTTCTTAGATCTTTTAATAACCATCTGAATTTAAGGGTTTTTTTACTTTCTTTTTATGATCTACCAAGTCTAAAAACTTTAAGGATGGTCTAACTTTGGTAAAAGCTTTCCATTTTTTTCCCTCATCTTTGACCACTATATAAGAATGAATATTTCATAAGGTAAAGGTGCTTCTTTCCTACCTGATTTAGATGTGCTTAAAAAAATATATTTGTCAGTAGCAAAAGCGTAAAAAGTGAAATACTGGTGGGCTTGTTCTTCCATTTTTTCCAGCAAACTTGAGAGAAAAATAGGAAAATTTAATTGTCAAAATCTAACACACACTCCAACTTGATATTTCTCTAGCAGACCTAACCAAACAAAGGGGGAAAAAAAATTAACAAATACAGGAAGAAAAGGAGTTGTCAGGTAAGATATCTTCATTTCACAAATGAGAAATAAACATGGTGTGCAATTGTAACAGTCACATTGAATAAAGTTTAACAATTGAGAGTGAAAAATACAGCTTAAATATTAATAATTCCTCTTTAATGATTCTTCTTATTGTATGCACGTGGGTAATAATAGCCTTTGAATTGACTCTTGGTGGAGAAATTCATTAAATCAGATCAATAGTTGTTTTATTAAAGATATTCTACTCCGTATCAGATTACTTTACCCCTGATGTTAGAGTTTCTGAGGTACTTTAAGCTGGTTTGTTCTTATTCTATCATTTTCAGACAGCCCAGGGTTAGCAGGCCTGAAATCAGCCCAGGAGCTGATTTTATTACCAGCCTTTCTGTGTAAAAGCAGGTTAAGGGCTCAGATTCTTTTATTTCCAGTGATGAGTGCCCATGCAGTGGTTCTCCTGAGTGTGCTGATGGGCAGAGGGCTCCAGCACAGCTGCCCTGTATTTGCTTCCACACTGCTCCTCACTTGTGTAAGGTTTGGGATGCAGTGCTAGGATGTTTCCTCTGCCGTGTTAGTGGATGGTTCTCCAAGCCTATGATTTTTACTTGGTCTTTTGTTTAAAAAAAAAAAA
>PPHD01019424.1:0-14106 GCA_002909625.1 Bambusicola thoracicus | reverse complement strand
TATTAATAATTAGTATTATTTAAAATTCATAACCTGATAGTGAAACAAAAGAGTAAGTGACTTAAATATTTTAAAGATTTGCATTCTTTGCATTACAACAAATACAATGAATTCGCATGGCTATAACTTCAGAATTGGTGAGGGTCTATTTTAGATCATTACAGACATAATTTCTCTCAAGAATAAAAATTATAAATGAGGCTCTCAGGTGGAAATTTTAGTGGTTTGGTTTTTTTTTTTTTTTTTTTTTTGCCTTGAATGGTGCCTAGAAGAGCAAAGAAACACCAATGAAAGAAAATAAAATGGTTTGCAAACTCCTTAAGAATTCATACAAAAAGGTAATATAGAATTCTAAGATTGTTCAAATCTGCATGTGTTATAAAAGCCCTTTTAAAATGGACGTAACAGAATGTAAGTATCTGTAAGTCCAGTAATAAGTCCAAAGGAATGTCATCGTTACATATATATTTTATGAAGGGCATGATAAATGCATGCATACTGTAATACAATGCTCTAGAATGGTAACACAAACCATACAGAGTTGGGGCAAAAAGAAACAGACCTTCTCAAGGTGGCTGTAAACAAGCCACTGACACAAATGTAGTGGTAATCCAGACAGTGGCACAAGAAACATACTGATAAATTATCTCCTCATAGACTTTTTTCATTTTAAGTAACAAGGTACAAGTAGTGAACAAACTATTTTCACTCAATATATTAAAAAATTATTCCAGGAGGGCTGTCTGCTCCTCAAGAGCAAAAACAAATAAAATACTGGTGATAGGTGGACAGTTGGACTGGACAGTCTTGAAGGTCTTTTCCAACCTTGTTGATTCTATGATTCTGTAATTCTATTGAGGAATGCAGGTGCCTAAACCTTGTTCACTAATTGCTGCTAATATATTTAAATCCAGAAAAGTATTTATGTATACTATGATCCACATATAAATGAAAGGTATTTAGAGAATAATTCAGTGAATGTTCCTGAAATGGATTACAGTAAAGAAGCAATGAAGACTGCATCAGAGAGCAGATAAGCATTGCCCAAACAGTGCTCAAAAGGCACGAAGTTACGTCTTTACAGGAGAAGGATTCATTACCTTAATTAAATTCTTTTCTTTTAAAACTAATAGTCATTCTCTGTTTGTACAAATAGCTTCATAAAACATGTATTTACATTATGTTTTATTGAATAAAATGTCACTCCCACTTAAGGAACACAGAAATCTTTAAAATATCTTTTTCTGTGGATTATTTTCTGATCCAAAGGCTCAGAACTTAACACCACTCAGAATAATTCTTTCAGTATAATCTGTCCTGAAATAATTCAGTCTCAAGTCATATGTTCAGAAATACTTTTTATCAATTAAATCTGAAGCCTCTCATGCGCATGCATCCTATATATTTACAGCCCATTAGGATTAGATTACTGAAGTTGTAGTCAGGGAGTTGGACATGAAATTACATTCATCTTGTCTCCTTAGAAAATTCCATAAATTTTCATATAATGAGCTCTACTTCTGTCCCAATAGAAGCATGTGGTCAAATGAGATTGTACACACAAGAAGTTTAAGGAGTGTAGCAGAACAGGATATAGGCTTTAAAGACATTGACTACAAGCAGAACCGCAACTATATCAAAGAGCACTCATTATACATTCTCACTCATCTCAGGGAAGTCAACTTTAACGCATGTCAGTGCATCCTTTTTTCCTGACAGTTGCAACCTTCTTTTCTTTGATCTCTAACCATGGAAGATCAAATTTTACGAAATAGTTGTTGAAGTACAGTTCATCAGTCTGCTAAAAGATTCAGCCATAAACCTCCAGATAATAAACAGAAATTTGACAAACCCCGAATCTACCAAAAAATTTTGTGTATGTGCATTTGTTTAATGCAAGATTTCTATAAGTGAAACAAGTTGGAAAGTCTCATTCTCTCATTACTGAGGATCTATTTTACTAACTTTGAAGCATGTGTGAACTTTGACTCCTTCCACTTGTTGGCCTTGTTCCCTAATTAATCTAAATAGTAGATGATTCTAGAGATGGGTCCTGGATGTACATCAGGTAAAATTACAGTGCAGGTAAATTTTTATCCTCTATAAAAATATTTATAATTGTATTAATTAAGTTATTCAGATAAAGTTGATGTTCTTTTTTTTTTCTTCTCCCTTGATTACATTTTTGTAGCTATACGGACAAAAATCATCTGTTTGCCAAATGAATCAGACATCATTATTTCCTGTTTCACAGTGATAGCACAATGTCTCTGCAAAATGGCCTATTGCAAATTCTCCATTACTGCTCATCTGTGAAAGACTCTGACTTGAGTATTTGCATAGTTTGTGCGTAGAGGAAGCCTTCAGGAAAAAGAAACAAAACACACTTTATCAGCATTTGCAGAGAAGGTTTCTCCCATGACTCAATAAATAAATCAGATAAAGAAAAGACACTATTAATTCAGGAGAGTCGCAATAAGCTGTTCATTCAAATGACTTTCAGACAGTGGAACCTGAATGTAAAGAATGAAAAATAGTTGAGATTTAAGAACAAAAAGTAATATTTAACTATTCATAATCAGGCATATATTAGTCCAAGTATATTTCTAGAATAAGAGTAATTAAATTTCACAATGCATTAAATATGAGTAAGAAGATGGATGAGTTAACTATGAATACAGGCAAAAGGCTTTTAAACTTCATGCTTTTTAACCGAGTAACTTGAAAGAGTATTGAATTATTGAAGCTCTAACATCATGACTATCAGACTCAAGCTTCCACCATGTGGTGGATGCTATAATACAGCTATTTGGTGCTTCCCTGGCCTAATTCTTCTTGATTTAAACAAGTTTAGTTCACTTTCACTTCAAAATGACGTGACTGTTTGCAGTTTCAGTGGGTGGTTCTGAAATTGAATTGGCAGCAAACTAAATGAGTGTCTTCTCTTTTGCATCACCTATTCATGTCTTAGAGTCATTACAAGGCTTGCACTGTTAACAATTATGCCAAAGGTTGGCATTACAAAAAAGTAACTGGAAACTGATGGATATAATTTAGGTGTCTTAATTTAAAAAAATGTAAAAAAAAATTAGAAGGCATTCAAAAACAAGCAGAATTTCCAAACACTTTGCATCAGTATGGTCAGAAAACAAAACCAAAAAACCATCTATTTAACTAGATTTCTTGAATGTAAGATAAAGTATTCAAATATTGGAACACTTTTACTGTGTAGAGGCCTTATACAGGAAATTACTGGTAGAATTTTTGCCTAAACAGTATATCATATTTCTCTTTCCTAGTGTATTCAGTACATTCAGATCAGTTAGTTCTCCTTTGGAAATGTAGAAACACTTCTTTCACTACATTATTAATATTACAGCATATACAAAGGTCCTTTATTCAAATTTCTGACTGTATACCCCAGATAAACCAGTATTCGACTTTTAAGTCATACAGGAAAATAAAGAATAAATAAAGAAATAAGTTTTCAATATATGAATGAAGAAAAGGCTGCAATTTAATTTGCGTATAGAAACAAAGCCTTTGCCTGAAGGCAAATTTCATTTTGTACCTTTCCTCTTTGCATAATATGTTTTTGCTTTACCAGTATACGTATTACTCTTATAAACTACTACATATTTGATGCTTGCCCATGGCTATGCAGAGGTCTCTACTAATGGAAGGCTGAACAGTATTATGACCACATTAGAAACAGCAAGTTTTATTTAAGGTCTCAACTGGGAACTTTCTGCCTTATTTCCCTTTGCAATTTGCTAACCCTAATTTTCAAAATATTTCCTGCTGTTCCAAAAGTGCAGACACTATAAATGTATACAGATGACGAAGAATGGGCCACGTTAGTAACGTGACACTTGCACTGTCATTTCTTGGATATCTTTTACAAATTTTGTTACACAGTCCGTTTAACCTCTTGACTCAAACGTTTTGAAATACCAACATTATGATTATATAATTGACTAGTATGCAACGTATTCTGAGATAACCAAAATCCCTCGGTTCTTCATTTCAACTGCTGGTGAAATTCAAATGACAAAGATACAAGCAAGTATTCTAAAAATTATTCTTGATGCGAACTACATGATTCTGAGTTACATAACTGAAGGAAATAATATATTTTCTGAAATTGAAAAATTACTTAGTTTTTTAACATCTGAACTCAAATTCACTGTAGGAACTGCTGTCTGATAAAATTACTAAGATTAAACCCCTATCTTTTAGCATACTGTGAAGTTAAAGCATGCACGGAGGCTTACTGATCTGCCTTATCTTATTCTTAGAGTATTAATAGAAAATATGATTGACTTTATTTCATTTGATTTGCATCAGAAGACAAAGGGGGAAAGGGAGTTAAGTTATGGCAAACCAGAATGACTGTTGACAAACTGGGCCTTGAAATCTGAATGTTTGTTGACAAAAGATTTAATATCTTTTAATTTAATATCAACAATTTGATTTAATATCAACAAATACTTGTTGTCAGAAACTTTAGAGATGCATTAATCTCATCTTGATTTTTCATAGAATCATAGCTTGGTTTGGAAGTAACCTCAAAGATCATCGATTTCTGGCTCCTCTGCTGTGGGTCACCAACCACTAAACCAGGCATTGGATCAGATGCCCAGGGCTCTATTCTTCCTAGCCTTGAACATCTCTGGTGATGGAGCATCAACAGTGTCTCTGGGCAGTCTGTGCCAGTGCCTCACCATCCTCTGAGAGAAAAATTACCCCCTGACATCTAATCTAAATCTCCCCTCCTGTGGTTTGAAAACATTCCCCCTTGTCCTATCACTATTGGATTGTGTAAAAAGTCAGTCTCTGTCCTGTTCATAAACTCCCTTCAGGTAATGGAAACCTGCAACAAGGTCCCCTCAAAGCCTTCTCTTCTCTAAGCAGAACAATCACAACACTCTCAACCTTTCTTCCCAGGCCCTCGCCTGGATCCATCAAACGTTAAAAAAAACAGTGAAAACGACAGCCTCATTATATGAAGATCTAGAAATTTCTTTCAAGATTTCTTTTGTTCCTAACGGAGCTACCAAATGAAAAGGATACCACTGCCATCATGGCTAAATCAAGAGGAGGAATCATGAGATTCAATTATTAATAGACAAATTAAAAGGCTCAGATTTTATACCCATTTTTATTTCATCTCAGAAATTAGAACCTGCTTAAAGACTACAACAGAACAACCACATGTCTGCATTCCTTCTCTTAAATTGCATGTGCATTTCTGGCACTGGATCACATAATACACATGATTTGAAATGAGGAAAAAAACACACAAAACTCATAAAAGATCAGTGGATCTGGATTATGAGCTCCATATTTACATGTACATGTATGACTTGGAAATTCATTCATAGGAACAAGTAACATTCTAGGGTTCAGATAAAACCATGATTTAATTCCGTTGGATGTTTTTCTGTGTAGGAGTCTGCCCTGGTATTGGTGAATTACATAGAAATCACAGTAACAGATTTAGCATATACAGCAAAAACACTTATATGCTGTACGAATTCAAGAGAATTATGTATGATGTAGGGTAGTTTGTTCAGGTGTACTGAGTGATCACTTCAAGCAAATCTCTGATTCTGTTTTGACACTGTTATATTAAGGAAGCATGTATAGAGATTAATTGCACATCCAAATAATCCTACTGGCTGCACTTAAGATACAATAAAGCAAAATATAAATAAAAAGAAGTAGCGATTATTTTTGGTCAAAATATTTCAACTTCATTTTTACCTTAGCTTCCCAACAATAACCAATTGAAACTTTAGTACGCAGAGGTAGTCCAGTTCTCTCAGATTACTCTCAGGATGAAATGATCTGCTGGCATATGCTGCTATGATAAGCCTTTAAAATGAATAGCTGCAAGTAAGAATTTGTTGCACATTAATTTAATGATCTAATGGTGTATACCACGGTGTTCTGTCAAAGTAAAAGTTGAACTCTGCCTACAAATATAAAGGCGGCAGCCAATCACCTCCATAAAGCAAGGATGCTTATTCAATTGACAGAAGGTATAGATTTCTTTCCTCATCCAAAATTATTCAATAAATATATATATATATTTTAACAGCCTCCATTTTATTCCACCACAAAAATGATTGTATACCATCTAAATGAAGAAAGTAGTACACACAGCCTGAGGCCATAAAGAAGGAGGAGCATTTGAAATGGCTATCTACTTTTTGTTCAATCTTTGCCACATAATGGAAAAAAATAATTAGCAAAATAATATGACCAGAAGGGTATTTATAGAAAATAATATTATAGGTGCATATGAGTATGTTTTGGGGTTTTTTTCCTTCAATTTTTTAGGCAGGAAAAAGACAACAGAATCTCAGCAAGATAAAAGTATAAATTTATACATTATATATTTAAAGGAATAAAATATCTATGCTTACAATATGGTTATACAGATATGAGAATTGAATGATGTGCAAAGTCACTGTTGAGTGATACCAAGAATTTTGCAAGGGTGTAGTCATTCATGTGTAAGTACATATCCTACCTAACCCGGAAGTCAGAGATCTCAATTTACATATAACACCCTGTAATCTTTGACTACACTGGATTCACAATAAAAGAAAGTAGAACACCTCAGAGAATGACCGTTTTCAATTTTCTTTTTTAATTTTCTGAACACTCCAGGAATGGGGAAAGATAAGAAAAAATGAGCTAAAGAGAGTAATGAGTAAAGGACAATGTTTTCTTAATAAATACTGTAAAACTGGATGAGTAACTACCTCAAAAATCAGCACAAGTCTCAGAAATTTCCCAGTTTTCCTTCTTACTGGTAAATACAGACTTATGAAACAAATTAATTTTTAAAGGTTTATTCTGTTTAGCTGCTGTATGTGTCAGTATACACATAGTCAAATATTTAATTAAGTTTGGAATGTTCAATGATGATTTTCATCCATCCATTCACATCATTTCATGACTGTACAAGAGATTTTGGTTTTAGATTTAGTATTCTACAAAGCATTTCAAAAATGAAGAAAAAATGAAAATATTTTATACCTTTTAAATGTCATTGTTTAGAAGATGAATATAAAATAATTTACACTAACAGTTCACTCTGTAAAGATTTTCTCAAGTATTTCATGTAAAGGTTAAAATTGGGAAAATATGTGTGTAACATATTTTAGACCTACTGTGCTTCAGCTGTTCCCTCTGAGAAAACCTTTTCTACTAATTTGAAGAATTCAATAATTTTGAGTTGTCTGCTTTAGAGAAATGCAGAAGATTGTTTTAATTCTCTGCTGATGCTGATAAAAAAGACGACTTTCTTATAAGTGGAACACGTTTGGAAGGAAACTGTCTTTTCAAAAACAAGATGCAGATAAGTATTTCTTGTTAATTTTTTTAGTTTTAATCTCTATTGTTATTCTGCTTATTTGATCTTTCTTTTCAGGTGTGAAAGGAAAAGTCCACACTCAGGCCAACTACAAAAAGGAAATTTTGGGAGCGTTCATCATCTCATCTGTAAAATTATGGTAGAGAAACAATTTTCTTTTAGAGTGAGCATTTGCTTACTTTCAGATACTGCATCACCTTTGATCAGCAAGGCACCAAGAGACCTCAGAGCATTCTGTTCACTGATACTGTTATTTTTGCATTAAAACTCATCTTACGACTGATGAGTTTGACATAACAAGAATAGCCCCTGGCCCATAGACAATGTAGTTACTACAGAGAAAGCCAGTGGTGGGTACAGTTGATCAAATGCTCCCCTGCTGTAACAGAAATATTGGGAAGGATTTCAGTGTCTTTTTTGTTCAGGAACGTGGATGACGTGCTTGAGGATTTGGGATCAGGGGAACCAGGGAAACAGAGCAGCTCTTCTTCAGGTTATTGGCGAGGTTTCTTATTCTATCTTTTGCCTTTCCTGACCTTTTGGCAGCCTAGTTACAGGGCAAAACAACATCACCAGAATACTTTATGCTGATTCGTTAAATTTGATTTTGTTTTACTGGTTGGTCAAGTTCTCTGAAGAAATACTTAGCTGAAGTATGTGTGTCTTACTTATTTCTTATCCAGAATGGCCTGTCTTTGATAATTGCCATAGAAGATCATTTCTAACCCATTAACATTCACTACATAGCATATACAGGTTGTAGTTCCAGGACTTTTAACCAATAGTCAATACGCTAATTTTATTTTTTTTTTCCCTATATATTAATAGTGACCCACTCAGAGGCTCATACATTCCTTGAGGAAAGTGTGACAGGTGAAATCCAGGGAAAAGATCCAAGCATCCATCATATAAAAAGAGGGAGAACTGGTAAGTAGAACGTAAAGGTTAAAAAAAAAAAAGATATAAAACAGTATATGTATACAGAGAGAAGTACTAAGCTTCACACTCCACAGAAAGAATAAATAATCCCTTAACAGGTGGTGTACTAGTGAGGATGAGATACACTTGTGGATCTAAAGAGAATCAAAATGAACGACCACATGTAGGACCGAACATGCTAATTGTGATATGCTAATTAAAGACGATAAGTGAATAACAATTGTAGCATCCATAATATCATATTAAGGCTATGTTTCACAATCATTGACGATGATTAGTCTGTAAATGCTTAGAGAACAGTTACTTCAAAAGAATTCAGCAGTCAGACTAATGGCTGTGGTATCAGCTATTAGCTCAGTGACTAGGATTGATCTATATACGCACAAATGAGAATGTTGTTGGATCAGATTTAAGCTCTCCAGAAGTTTAGATCAGAAGCAATTAGTGGTTGGCTCTTCTTCCACAGTAGAACCAGATGCCTAATTCAGACTTCAACACATGAAGACTTCCTCCTAGTTATCTCAGAGAACACAGCTATATAAATATAGATTTGCATACACAGGTATATTTTTAGCTTATTTCAGAGAAAAAATAATGATTCAAACTTGCTTACTATTAGAAGGAATCTTTGGGATCTATTTATGTAGCTAACCTGCCTTAACCATAATCTACTTGTCTGATGAGGAGCATTACTAAAATTATAGTATTTGTTTGGACAATGCTATTAGAAATACAGTTTGAATTTTGGGTGGTCCTGTGTGGAGCCAAGAGTTGGACTCAATGAACCTTGTGGGTTCCTTCCAACTCAGAATATTTTATTATTTTATTATTCTCTATGTGGTATTTTCTGCAGGGAGTACTATTCTCCTTCAGGGAGCAATATTTATTTTGGGGGCATTTTTCTCCTTAATATCAGACTGGCTTGAGTCCAGAAGCCTTTAGCTGTGCAAATTCAGCCTCAGTCTTACATACATAAATTGTTTTGGCTAGCATTTTATTATGATTGATATTTACTTACACAGCAGAGCACTAAGCCAAAGGCTGAAGCTGTGCTTCCTTCTACTTGGGAGAAAGTATAAAGATATAAACACACATTTAATCATAATCCCAACAGTCTGCAGACTTCTTGAATGTGAACAGATGTCTTATCATAAAACAGTTCTCCCTAAATCATTTGAACCAATTATTATGTCCTCCTTACAGTCTTTAATTGAGTCTCCAAAAGTTTTTTATGCAAGTACATTAATTTTTAGTGTCTATCAAGAAAACAAAAATAAAGTAACAGGAAATGTTGCTCCTTTTTAATTTCTAAAATGGGGAATTCGGAGGGCTGTGATTGCTGTGTATCAATAGATTTCTTAGTGGTGGACAAATAATTTCGCATAAAACAAAAAATAGTTTAAGAAATCACTGGAGGTAGGTATATATTGCTGGGAAGTTATCCTTTTTAACACTTCGAGAGTAAGGCAAATATACATTGAATGTATTTGACTCCACATTATTGATTGTAAAATGAATCCTAAGTTAAAAAAGTACTTGCTTTTAATCTCATAATATTCAGATTTCATACAAGAGCGTCCATAAATTTAAAATGTGAAAAATGTGATTATTTAAGAATTATTGTTACATAAGTAGTTAATAAAAATGGATGAGGAAAAGGAAAAGAGAAAAGATCAGAAGTCATTTGAAAAAAAATTGGGTTAAAAAGAAAATGTGGCATGCCAAGGCACCAGAGATAAAAAAAAAAGAATTCTTGTCCTATAAAACATCCCAGATTCTGATCGCTGGTGAAAGAAACAAAATTTAAGAATTGATAAAATGTTGTTCCATAAATGGCTAGTTTACTATCCTTTTGCTTCTTATATCTTACTTATAATTTCTATCTTGACTTCCCAACAAAATATTTAAAAACAAAATATTGAAGTAATGGAAGTGCAGTATTTTGAGTATTTAAAAGCAATACAAACACGCATAACCTAATTTAACAGACTTCTCAAAACTAAGTACTAAAGTGCTACTATTTGAAAAGCTTTTTCCTTGACAGCAGTAAAAATATAACTCTTTGAATCTCTCAGAGTTTCAGCACAAAATCTGAATTTAGCCATCTAAAATCAAGTTTTTAATCCAAATATGAATTTGAACAAAAAGAGATAAAGTAGATCCTTTGACTCAAATAATGCCTTAAATATGTAGAGCATAAATATGTAGAGTGTATGTGGTACAAATAAATATTTTAACATGAACTGCTGCTTAGAGGACAGGAAAAAAAAATAAAAAACAGACCTTCAATACTAACTAGAAAGAGAAAAAAAGGGAAAGAACGGAAAAAAAGGAAGGAAGAGAAAAAGGGAAAGAAGGGAAAAAGGGAGAACAGAGAAAGAAGGGGAAGAAAAAGAAGAATGGAACGTAATGGAAATAACGTTGCAATGAAAAGCTTAACAGTTGCTCAGATATACTTTGATAAGCTGATCAGTATATAAGCATACCAGATGAGGGTTGCAAAGATGTCTAGACTGACTGGGAAAATAATTATCTTATGACCATACTGAATATATTTTTATTAATAGAAGTAAAATAATTTATATAATAGTATCTTATGTTTATGCAACTTTTTATCTTTGCAAAAGATTTTAAATACCTTACATACTGTGTCACAATAGGCAAATGTATTTAAGGACCTAGGAACAGATTAAGCAAACAAAAATATTTTTAAATATCTTATATCCTGTCCAAAGAAGTTGCAATTGTAACCTTTGAGCTACACAGTGAATAAAATATTAGGAGGAGAGGAGAGATTACGTGGTTGTTTTTTTGTTGTTGTTGTTTGTTTTTTTTCATAGAAGGTTTATTTTCCCTAAAGGTTTTAATTTGGAAACAGCTGGCATTCTCAACCAAGGACCTAATTTGTGCTAAATTAACAACCTTACAACTAAGGTTTTGTTATGATTGTCCCAGATGATTGTTACAAGAGATGAGGATAGTAGATGTAAAAGACAAGACATTCACAATCTGTATTGGTGTATGTCATACAAAAAAAAACATTAGACTTATTTTACGTTGTCTACAGAGTCTCTTTAACCATTAGTAAGGGAGTCACTCAAACTGTGCTAATTAAAAAATGCCTAGCAGCCATTCTGACAAAGGGTATTTGACTAAATGCAGCATAGTAAAGACAGAAACTGATGAAGCAATTAAATAGAGCAAATGCTCCACAAAAATGAGAGACTCAGATCCAAAATTTGAGAATTTCAATGCTACGTCTCTAGTTTTGAATACAGGTACATGAACACAGTTCTCTTATTGAGGCTGAGAAACATCATACTGGTCAAAACTCAATGTCTGAGGTAAAGACACGGTTTGAATTTTATTCTGAGTTCTCAGAGTAATGAGAGGAATTACATGGACATCTAGCATAGGTGATCATTTTCCATCCACATACTGTGAGAGTTAAGGATGGAGGAGTGGAGCAGTAGTACGCAGGACCTTATGTGAGATGCTCAGGTGGCATTTTGGCCAAAGCTGCTCTGGAATTAAAAACGATCCTCTCAACAAATTTGATTTCAGCTTAGGCATGGTACGCAGTCCCGAAGTTTAAAAGTTTGAAAGGCTGATATTGGAAATACCATGCTGTGTTGATCATATTATGGCATAATACTGAGTCTTACTAAATGGTACTTGAAAACTGAAGTATGTGAAAGTACTAAAGTTCTGTTTAGACCTGTGGATGCAATTGTATTTCAAGGAAAGGAAACAGTAAGCAGAAGACTTCCACCACAAAGTGTGTTTGTGATGGAAGTGTACTTGACATATAACAGAAATCTTGTCTAGCTATCCCAAAGCTTGTTTGCTAAAGTAATTATCACCTCCTTCTCTTATTTCTGTGTCTAAGCTTTCTGCCATTCCCTCCTAAACTGGGAGCATGCACTTTAATCCAGCATATTCCTTTCTCTTTCAAACCCCCAGAATTCAGATGAAGATTGTAAATACTTAACAGATAAAGACAATGGAAAATTAAACTCTGAATATGTAAAAATCACATTCTAACTTTTTGAACTGATACCTCTAGTAAGTCTTTTTTACTGCTATAATACAATACCCACAATAATAACAGTGTATCCTTGAACACACTGATTTTATTGAAGAGTGAAAGCAAGAACGAGTTGGAAACAAAATGAAAAAATGTAAAAAAATTTTCTCCAAATGCTCCTGTACTTCCTGTACAAGTTTTGTCCACATTTTTATATGAACAAAAGTAATTTGTTGTTTCATAATCTGGAAAAATTGTGAAGGTTATCTTTTCAATGAAAATCTACCCCCTCCCGCCCTCCCCTTTCTTTTTTAAATAATGAATGCTTTAACAAAAAAGTTGTTGAAGGTACAGAATGTATTCCTTAACAAATAAGTCCCATTCAGGCAGCACTTAGGAAAGGAAACCTTGTGGAGGCAAGAAGTTACACAGCTTGGTGGCTTTTCTCACACTATCAGATACTTGTAAATTGTTTCTGAAGCTCTGTGTCACCATACAGGCGAGAATCAGCCAGAGTACTACACATTCAGCATCCCCTATCATGTAGCAAAATGTTTTGAAAACTGGTTGAAATCTCCTAGTGGGAGAAGGCTTTTCAGAAAATTTCCATTAAAGTTCTGCCTCTTAGACTGCTGAATGGCAAGTACTTAATTGGGAGCAGTAGTACCTTCTTTCCTAACAGGTCATTTGTTTCTAACAGCCATTTTTGCTGTGATACTAAGTGAACAGGCAATTCATTTGGTAGAAAAAAAGGTCCATATTGAAGGATATGCAAATAGATTTCTTCACAATCCTTAAATGCAACATGGCTTCTGACTTGTTAGTTACAATAATGTCATAATAACATAATTAACATAAGAAACATAGCAAATAACTAACAGTTAATGTTAGTTACAATAACATGGTCTGGTTTTGCCACCAAATCTGAAGAGCTGTGTTTTCAAAAGATTAATGTCCTCTATGTTAGAAGAATAAAAATGCACCAACTTCCCGACTAATTATAGTGTTTGAAAGAAAAGCCAGAGGAAATCCACAAGCAAATTTAGAACAAGAACAAGAAATGCATCTGCTCAGGAGGATTTAAGAAGAAAATTGAATGATGCAATGTAAGATGTTGCATGATCTCCTCTCTACAATCAAATAATTATCAATAATAGAGCTGACCTTCTGTGTTCAGAAGTTCCCTCTGTAAATGCCTTTTGTGCAGTGTTTCCAGTGAGCTTGATCCTGAGGGAAGAAACAAAAAAAAAAATCTTAATGTAATACCCGTTTTGATTTTCCAGTTGACATTACCAATGGCAAGAAGCTGAACAAACATTTTAGAATCAAAACTATAAGATACAGCTAACATTTTTCTGAGAAACACAAACAGTGGATCTGAAGACTTTTTCTTGTTCTGTTGAGGGTACAGGCTGCTGAATCTTACAAACAAACCTGGGTTTCCTATAGCTAGAAGAAAATACTGGCATTGGATTCAATCTATGCAGTATGAAGATTTCTTCATTTAAGCTTAGTGACACTGAGGTGTAAGACGTTTCTTGGCTAGAATGAGTTTTCCATGTAACTTTGTTCCCTAAATTATTACTAAATATTTAGATGGCTGTATAATTGCTAAAACTGTTATAAGATACAAAAGTAATTTCTTTAAAAATATTTTTAGTATTTTAATAAAGAGGAAAATATATTTTTTGCAAATGTTCTTTCATACATTATGAAGCAAACTTTAAATTCAAGTAGTGTGATAAATACTGTT